>OY821517.1:129149794-129162294 GCA_963682025.1 Cordilura impudica
TCTTCTCAAATTTTGTTTGTACATATTTTTGCAAAATACAAGAGACTTTACCAAACATGATCAGGATCGGTCCATTTTTCGACCTAGTCCCTTTATAGATATAGCATCCGATATGAACTTTTTCATATCTGCAGCCAAAAAAATTAATAAAAATCCCACTCAAATTTGGTTTTTGCTTATTTACAATGTCCAGTTAGTTGGGCCTAAGACATAGGGTTTCTAAACGCATGGTATAGGGTATCGTATAGTCGGTCTAGACCGACTATAATTTTCTTACTTGTTTTTTGTTTGTTTCTTGTTTCTCTATGAGTACGACGATTACTGTTTGTGTCATTTTTCTACTTAAGCGTAAAATTTTCTCAAGTAACTTGCAATTGCTGATGCTGCTGCTGCTGCTGCTATAAACGATGTTGGTGGTTGCTGTACACTAGTGCTGGCTAATTCGGTTTATTTTTCAACTCTACTTAATACACACAGAAAGAAAATTCATTAAACGCATTCGTCTAAAGTTTATTTTTGAATTAAAAATAAGCGTTTTTACTGCTAATTTATTTCAATTATTAATTTATTTATGCTTATAAAGAGTTTTCCGATAGCCAAAGTCGATTTGACAATATCCGTCGAAATAGCATATAAAAGATTTATTCTTTGTACTTCTTCAGTTCAGCTGCAATACTGATGCAATACGTTTAAAATTTCTTCAAGGAACTAACTACAGAGTTGACTGAAATAAAAAAGAAAGTTTCACGAGAAATCCATTTGTTTTTTGGAGTAGATTTTTTACTAAAATATTATTATAATTTTTCATGTGTAAGCATCTATACGCGCAGGGGGTTAAAAATCTATTTCACAATACAATCACAAAAACAGCGTAAGACAAAAACGGTGTGATGTACGATTGTATTGGTGAAAAAATTAAGAAGTGTTTGGAGATAAAATTCTGGCACGATTTCGTTAGGAAGTGTTTGGATATAAAATGAAGGAGCGAACAGCGTTATAAAAACGTTCTGAAAAATGAAAAATTATATATTATATATGAAAAAAAAAATGAAAAATAAAAATTGAAAAATAAAAAATTAAAAATGAAAAACAAAAAAAAAAGGAAAACTAAAAAGTGAAAAATTAAAAATGAAAAATAAAAAATTGAAACTAAAAAATGAAAAATAAAAATAAAAAATGAAAAATAAAAAATGAAAAATAAAAAATGAAAAATAAAAAATTAAATATGAAAAATAAAAAATGAAATATAAGAAATTAAATATAAAAAATGAAAAATAAAAAATGAAAAATATAAAACGAAAAATAAAAAATGCAAATTAAAAAATGAAAAATTAAAAAAAAAGGAAAAATTAAAAATGAAAAATAAAAAATTAATAATAAAAAATTAAATATGAAAAATTAAAATTAAAAATGAAACACGAAAAATGATAAATGACAAAAAAAAAAATAAAAAAAAAAATGAAAAATAAAAAATTAAAACTAAAAGATGAAAAATAAAAAATTTAAAATTAAAAATAGAAAATGAAAAATAAAAAATTAAATATGAAAAATAAAAAATGAAATATAAGAAATGAAATAAAAAAAATGAAAAATAAAAAATGAAAAATATAAAACGAAAAATAAAAAATGCAAAATAAAAAATGAAAAATTAAAAAAAAGGAAAAATTAAAAATGAAAAATAAAAAATGAATAATAAAAAATTAAATATGAAAAATTAAAAATAAAAATAAAAATGAAACACGAAAAATGATAAATGACAAAAAAAAAAAAAATAAAAAAAAAATTAAAAATAAAAAATTAAAACGAAAAGATGAAAAATAAAAAATTAAAAATGAAAAATAGAAAATGAAAAATAAAAAATGAAAAATAAAAAATTAATAATAAAAAATGAAAAATAAAAAGCGACAAATAAAAAATGAAAAATAAAAACTGAAAAATGAAAAATAAAAAATAAAAAATGAAAAATGAAAACTAAAAAATAAAAAATAAAAACGAAAAATGAAAAATGAGAAATGAAAATTAAAAAATGAAAAACGAAAATTAAAAAATTAAAAATGAAAAATAAAAAATTAAAAATAAAAAATAAAATATGAAAAATGAAAAATAAAAAATGAAATTGAAAACTGAAAAATGAATAATAAAAAATCGAAAATAAAAAATGAAATATGAAAACTGAAAAATGAAAAATAAAAATTAGAAATGAAAAATTAAAATTAAAAATGCAAAATAAAAAATTAAAAAAAAAAAAAATGGGAAATTAAAAATAAAAAATGAAGAATAAAAAATAAAAAATGAAAAATTAAAAACGAGAAACGTTAAATGAAAAACGAAAAATGACAAATAAAATGAAAATGAAAAATAAAAAATGGAAAATGAAAAATAAAAAATGAAATATGAATAATGAAAAATAAGAAATGAATAATAAAAAATTAAAAATAAAAACTGAAAAATGAAAAATAAAAAATGAAAAATGAAATATGAAGAATGAAAAATTAAAAACAAAAAAAAATTAACCAGTTGAAATATTAAATAGTAATAAATGTTTTTAAATTAACTGAGCCCCTGCAATTGTTTGCTATAAGTGATACATAGATGACGCTTTCTGTTTGATTTTAAGAAAGTGCCATAAAAAATCTTTAATTACTAAATGTTTACATCTCGGGCTCACATGATTTTTTTAACATATAAAACAAAAAGTCTTACTCTCGAACTTCATAACACTTTAAAAACAGAAAAAGAAACAAAACAGAAAATGAAACAAAATATTTGTATTGCGCTCTCCCAATGTATCGAGTATTCGCTTTTTAGCATCGAGAAGCGAAGAAAAAATACAAATACTCGATACCCAGTACCAACAATTTTACCAGCACTACGAAACGCATTTTGCAATTGCTGCCGTTTATTATCGTTTCTATTGTTGTTTGAAGGTAATCATGTCGTTCTCAATATGTTGCAATATTGCTTGTCGTCCTGTTTGTTACCAGCTACTGGCTTAAGTTGTTTGTTTATGTTCATAAGAATTTCTTAGAGACCAACACCAGGTGAAATGTTTAAACTGAATTTTTGTGACGTGATAGTTTTTTGTCATATTTATGTGTATTGCTATTTATCGTAAAAATTTTTGAAAAAATCAATCGTTACTACGGTGTATATACTATATATGTATGTATGTATGTAAGTATGACAGTAGAAAAAAGTTATTAATTCCTTGAAAATATTAATTCCAATTATTAATTCTATTAATTAGTCCAAATTGTACGAATATATATTTTTAATTTCAAATGAAAAATCTTTAATTCTAAGTGTCGCGGGAAGTACAATGCAAAATTTATTTTTAAAAAATAACGCTTTTAAATTTCATCGTTTCATAAACGAAGAGTAATGTTTGTATGCAAAATGTAATATTTTGAAATTGTAGCACAAAAATTTCAAAAATAACGTTATTTTCTTTTTAAATATTTGAATACTGAAATTAATTCAAACTATTGAAAAAACTAACCCATAAAAACCAAGTTGTTATTATACTCCCTTTCTTTATAAATTAAGTTTACCATCATGTAATTAAATAATTGGTTGATTGATTGATTAAAAAAAAAATAGATTATTTTTATCGTCAATACGAGTTGATTGGATCACGAGGGGTTAAAAATCGATCCAAAGTTTTTTCGACAGACAAGCAGACACTACGAGTTAATATAATGGGATTAAAAATTTTATGATTTCGTCCGTTGAACATTATGAAAATAGTATTTTAAAAGATGAAGAATTGTTTGAGAAAATGTAGTGTATTTTTAAAAAAAGGTACTTTTTAAAGAAAATCTACCCTTAAAGAAAAGGTACTTTTTAAGAAAAGGTACTTTTTTAAGAAAATGTAGTTTTTGAAAAAAAGGTACTTTTTAAAGAAAATTTACTTTTTAAGACAAGGTACTTTTTTAAGACAAGGTACTTTTTTAAGAAAAGGTAGTTTTTTTAAGAAAAGGTACTTTTTAAGAAAAAGTATTTTTTTAAGAAAATGTACTTTAAGAAAATGTACTTTTTGAGAAAAGGTACTTTTTAAGAAAAGATACTTTCAAAAAAGGTACTCTTTAAAGAAAATTTTATTTTTAATAAGATATTTTTTATGAAAATGTACTTTTGTAAGAAAAAGCACTTTTGTAAGAAAAGGTACTTTTGTAAGAAAAAGTGCTTTTAAAAGAAAATTTGCTTTTTAGAAAATGTACTTTTCAAAGAAAAGGTACTTTTTAAAGAAAAGGTACGTTTGTAAGAAAAGGTACTGTTATAAGAAAATGTACTTTTGTAAGAAATGATACTTTTGTAAGAAAAGGTACTTTTGTAGGAAAAGGTACTTTTGTAAGAGAATTTACTTTTTTTAAGAAAATGTACTTTTTTAAGAAAAGGTGCATTTTAAAGAAGAGGTCCTTTATAAAAATCTACTTTTTTAGGTAAAGTTACTTTTTTAAGAAGAGGTACTTTTTTAAGAAATAGTACTTTTCTAGGAAATGGTACTTTTTCAAGAAAAGGTACTTTTTTAAAAAAAATTTACTTTTTAACATGAGGTCTTTTTGTTAAAAGGTAACTGTTTGAGCAAAGGTACTTTTCTAAGATAAGGTACTTAAAAAAATACTTTTTGAAGAAAATGTACTTTTTAAAGAAAATGTACTTTTTAAAGAAAAGGTAATTTTAAAAACATTTTAATAAAATGATTTTTTTTTAAACGCATAAGTAATAATCTTATAAAATTTACTATTAATCACACAGTTAACGTAACTATATACGAGGGCGGTTTGACAACTGATGACTTTTTGAATAAAAGATTGTGTTGTCGGTATCTCTCTTTTAGATTGATACATAAAGTCCAGCGTGTTTCCACTTTCTTTATTCCTTCCAAATAATAGGTTTCCTCCAAATATGTGTTTGTTTCAGTGATGATCTCTTCATTCGATAGAAATCTCTTCAAGTTTGGAAACAGTAAATAGTCGCAGGTATCTAAATGTGGATGCGGTAGGAGTTTGTAGCCCAGGTAATGGAATTTTATCATGGGAACTGTACACGTGTGCACCGGTGCGTTGTCATGGTGGAAGGTGACTTTTTTCTTAGCAAAACGCGGTCCGTTTAGCTTTAAATCAATGTCGAATCTATGTAAAAGCTGTAAATAATATGTACCGGTGATCGTTTTGACCTTTTCGAGGTAATCGATGTGAATGCCACCGCATGTGTTCCAAAACACTATCGCCATGACCTTTTTTGGCCGACAGACCCACCTTGGCCTTCTTAAGTGCACGTTCACCCGGAAAAGTCCACTGCTTTGTCCGCCTACTATAACGAAACGAATCAAAAAATTGTTCGTGTAGTGGTTGAACATGGCTAAACACTCTTGAAGTGGTCACACAGTTGAGCATATGGTTGAGTATGATCAATCGCTTCGCCTGTCACACGGATACCTGTTTCATGTCAAAATAACCACGTAAAGTGTGAGATGTCTACAGCGTCAGCAAACTTACGCACTTTCATTCTCCGATCGACGAATATCATTCCATGGATTTTATTGATGAATTATGATATCACGACCGATTTTGGACGATCTGCAAGTTCAATGTCAGTTGTGCTGCTCATGGTATTTTTGAAACTTTTATTCGATTTCGGTGGTGGCTTTTCCACAAAAAAAAACGTTTTACGAGCACTGAAAATTCACTTTTTCTATTTTTGCCAAAAATTCTCCTTTCAAACACAAACTAAATGATGAAGTTAGCTCAAAATAGGGCCGTGTTCTTCTAACAGCTGGTAGTTGACAGTAGCAATCTTGATGTTTAATTAACTACGACGGAAGTTCAAAAAGTCACGGATTTTTCAAACTGCCCGCGTATAAAAATTTGTATGGAAATACGAGTACTTTATAAAATATTTTAAACTATCGCTTTTGAATGAAAATGAATTATTCTGTAAATTTTGATTACGCCTTTTATTTATTAAGATCTTAAGCAATTTAATATTTTTTAATTTCTTCAAAAAAAATTTTTAATAATTTTATGTTTCGTTAAAAAATTTTTACCGAATATTGATTTTTGGACTAGCTAACATTAGTCTTGACTAATTTTTAAAAAAGTATTTACAAAAAATAGATGCTGCTTTCCACTTAAATCGGCCTCTGCGAATATATTAACGAAATGCGATTATTGGTTGATGGCCGATAAATCGTAGAATTTTAATTTCATTTCAAATGAGTTTTTATACACTTATTATACCCTCCACTCCAGTGTGAAGAGGGTATATATAAGTTTGTCATTCCGTTTGTAATAATTAGAAAAAAAATTTTGGACCCCATAAAATATATATATTTGTGATCCTTATAATAACCGGAGTTGATATAGCGATGTCCGTCTGTCCGTCTGTGGAAATCACGATGGCGGCATCAATCGGGCAGCTAGGGTGCTCGTTGACATAAAAATTGATTCACTAATATCCTGAAAAGTTTGCTATTTAAAATCGTCCAAATTGGTTGATTAGGGCCCGAGAATTGAATGAAGAACTAAAAAAGTCTTGAAAAAATATAATTTTCAATGTTGTTCTTGTCACGATCACGCCCTCAATTATTTTTAGTGAGAATGATTCGCCAAATGCATGGGAAGATTTCTATTTCAAAAATTATTAAAATCGGTGGAACAGGTCCAGGGAAATCTCTGAAAAAGTAAAAAAAAAATGAAAAATACGATATTTCTATATTGTTCTTCTTGTTATTCTAAATGTTGTATTGTTGTCATAGCTGGACTTGTTGTTTTTTGGTCCTTGTGGTAATAATATAATAAAAACTAACCCGTTGTACATTTTACATTTTATTAACTCTGGTAGAAAAATTTAAAAGTTTCCATTGTTTTGGCATCACTCTAAAAATTTGTTAGATCATTTCTGTTATTACCACGAGCCTGCCTGCAAAATTTCAGATCGATTGGGTCACGGAAAAGGGGTTAAAATCTACCCAAAATTTTTTCGACAAGCAGACACTACGAGTTAATATAAAGGGAGTAAAAATTCACCAGCATCTAAAGCAAATAATGCTAAAATACGTAGTTGTTATTAAAAAAAATCAGTGTAAATTTGGCAAAAAAAAAATTTTATGTATTAATTTATTTAAAGAGAAAAACACAAAAATAACGTTTGATGTTGTATTTTTTGTGTGTAATATTTACATATACATACATAAACATATTAAATAATACAAATAATACACATATATTCTATATATGTATGTATGTATATCATACATGACTATGACTATGCCACAGTAGATGGCATCGCAATTTTTGTTCTAATTAGCTTTGCAATTGTTATTTCTGTTTTAACATGAATGTCAACATTTGCAATTAGATATCATACTTCATTTCGCACAGTGTTGCTATGCCACAGTAGATGGCGTCGCAATTTTTGTTCTAATTAGCTTTGCAATTGTTATTTCTGTTTTAACATGAATGTCAATATTTTTGACTAGATATCATACAGAACAATGTTAAGAGTATACACGTGCTGGTCTTTTATTTCATACGTTTTTCATTATTCTTTTACAAATATGAACATAAGTTTGGCATATTAATATTTTGTTGTCTTCACAAAATGGAGTTACCGAGTTCATCAATGAGTTTTTTTGTTTTCAAAACAGTTCTACATACTTATATAGAATTATTATTCTGCTTTACCTACAAAATATCTGATTTTTAAAAATTGTTTATAATTACTAAAGCATTATTATTCACATAAATACAATATTATACTTTTTAAATTTTCCATTCAAATTTTAGAAAATATCAATTCTAAAAACTGGAATTAAAATTTCAAATTATAAATTAGAAAATATTAATTGAATTTCAGAAAATCATTTCAAAACGTCGGAAATAATAATTTTAAATTTAAAAGAATCAATTGCATCTTTAATATATAAATTTTATTCGTTAAACACAAATTGAAATTCCAAAAAAAACACTAAATATGTTTACATATAACAAATGTTTACATTTAAAAAAATATTGCCATTCAGGAGAAATTAATTGCATTTCAGTACCGCGATACAGTAACTTCTTTTAACGAATCGTTAAAAAAAGAAAATAGCAAAATTATCAGTAAAATTTTTAAACGATATTCGCTATTGTTAAAGTCAGCTGTTGTTGTTATCTAAACTACAACCATTTTTGTGTTGTTTATTCAATCGATAAAAACTTAAATTTTTAGGTTGAAATGTCGTCATACATAAATAAAAATCATAAAATAGTGAAAATATTTTGCTTTTATTAAAAAAACTTTTTTATATAAATAAAAAAATTATATAGCATATTCAATTCATTATTTCATTTTCAAATAAATAAACAGAAATATTAGTAAAAAAAATAAAGATATTAAACATAAACATAAAATCATCCTGTCAAAGACCAAATAATTTGTTTTTTTCTATTCTTCTTTGTGTTTTCGCTTATTTTGACAGAGATGCCACTCATTTACAATTTAAATAAATAGAAAAATAGATTGGTCGACTGTCGTTAAGATGTATGTAGGTACTTAGTGAATAACTTAATCCTTAGTGCAAACAACAATAACTGTCGATATATTTTGCCATTGTCGGATCGTTGAAATTTACAGAATCGGACTACAGAAAACCTTAATTTAAATTCAATGAATTTTAGCAAACCTCAAATGATACTTAAGAATTGTGAACATAAAAATTGTTACATAAATAAACGCAATTTGATGAGAATGTTATTTATATATAAATTTTCATAATTTTTTTTTGGATGAAAATTTGAAGAGTTTCAGAAAATAAAGATAACAAATTATTTTATTTAAAATGTTTGGGACATTTGGTTTTTTGTGTTTGGCATCCCTAATTTGAATATTTATTATTATAAATTTATTCTCTATGTTTTCCAAATATGGCAATATTTTAATAAAAAAGTTGAGAGAGCTTTTTTTTTGGTTGTTATTTTGTTACTCCATCCGACCTATATGGCCGCAATGAAGAAATATTTGGCCAGTTAAAAGAAACTATACAGCCATCTCCAATTAGCACGATTTGATGCATATAGCCACCCTACATAACCATTACCTTTGCAATGTAAATAGGTTAGGGCGAGCTATTTAATTAGCAAGAACTAAATTAAACGAGAAGTTATGTCATATAACCGGAAACGCATGCATATAGGTATTTAACCTAAATGCATGCCGATCAGCAACCACGATGACCAAAAAGCAAACACCGAAATAAATCCGAAATAACAGAAAAGACGAAAACCAACCCAAAGAATTTGCTGAAATAATTTGGTATTAAGTTTAACAAATTGTTTACTTTTTCCAATATTTTGTTCACATTTTTTATCAATACTCACACCGAGGTGGAGTTTATCAAAGATTCGGCACAGCCGAATTTAACACTCTTACTTGGTTTTTTCTTTCTTCATTTTCCTTTTATAAAGTTTGCATTAATACTGTGAAAAGTATATAATGATAATTTATATTCTGTAATAAATCTTGTAATTTTAATAAATTTTAATGTTTCTTTTAATTAATAATAGTAATTAACATTATTCAATTTTATTTATGAATTCCCTGAACCAAATTGATAAAACAATTTGCACTCTTCTCTTTTGTTTTGCCTATAAATCCATTTATTGAAATTTGATTGATTTACTTGTATTCATATATAAGTAGTTTCTGGTGCTACATATCTACATCTACATAGATATATACATATATATGTGTGTTTATTTTTAATTTAATTAAAATCAGCTTAAATGCTTATTAAAAACAATATAATGGCAACTGTTAATATTGAAACAAACTCATTGTTGCCACTCAGTCTAGCTGAGCTTATACTATGGATATTTCACCTTAATAAATTCACACATACATACGATTACGATTACATATATTAAGTAAAATTTTTTAACAAACCGTATATTAACAGGAGTATATATTGATATGTAAAACATAAGTAAATATTTAATATATGGTTTGTACTTAAATACTTTGCAATAAAGACCAAGATTATGGGATTTTATTTAAAAAAGAAAAAAAAAATTATATACAGAAAACCATAAAAGAATAAAATGCTGAATCATGGTTACACTAAAAAAAATTACTAGTAAGAATGTCGATCTAAGCCGAATATGGCACTTCTTTTATAAGTACTGGTATTATTTTTAATTTTTCATATCTTAATATTAAATTAGTCTCTTAACAATATCAATAATTTATTTTTCCATCTAAACATAAATTTTCTTATGATTTCTTCCGACTTTTAAGTTGATTGATATAATAAACTGATAGCTAGTAAAGCCGCTAAGTCGCGGGAGTATAATAATTTATTCCACAATATAAAGAACTCATATGCAGCATTACAGAGTTTGTCAGTCAGTCAGTTAGTCAATCAATGAGATAATAAATAGAGTATTTCTGAATGTTACAAACATCATCAGATAGATTACAAACCGCATCAACGGCATAGGGTACAACTACAAAAGATATTTTAACAACCAATTGAAACCAAAGTGTTATTTACCAATACCAATTTAACGAAATGTTGAAAATTACAATAATATTAAAATCTGATAAAACTACTCATGTGGTTAAAGGCATGGCATCATTGTTATGTTTAAATAACTTGATATGGGTGAATTAAAAGAATTCAATTAATTAAATCAAATATTTAAAATATCATTTCTGTGGGTCCCTTATCACTTAAATACATGTATATGGAAATGAAAAAGTTGACCTGCTCGCCAAAAATTCTTTGAAAATTAATATATCTACTGAATATAAAGGCAAACTATTACAAATATATTTTTAACACCTGGAATGATTTATGGAAAAATAATAACGAAACAAAATTATTCTGAATTCAGGAGAACACATCACATAGCTTTAGAGTACCTAACGTACTCAAAACAGATTTTATTAAACTAAATAGACTAAAAATAGGAGATTGCTTGTTCTCCAATAAATATGTTATTGAAAACACCCAACCCCCTGTCTGCGAATGCGGGCAAACTTTCAACATTTTTGATGAATGCAACATTCTTAACGGAAAACAATTAAAATATAATACAAATTAAATTAATATTGTCCTAAGCGAACATGAATTTGAAAATAAAAAAAAAATCTTAACCGAAATAAATATTTAAGTCTACAAAATAATATGTAAAATTAAATGGGGCTTATATAATATTAAATAAATAATAATATAAAAAAAAATATTTCTATTTTATTAAATGAATTTTCCAAAATAAAGTAATCTTAGGTCATAATTGAAATCACTGGAAAAACTAACTCATAGCAAATTATTATTTTTTTTTTGTTGTAAATGTTTGTGCTGATGTTTGTAACTACCAAAATTTAATGGCCTAGACCCACCTCATCGATCGGCTTCGAATCACTTTCTGAGTCATTTAAGCGATGTTCCTCCATCCATACGTCCATCTGTCTGTCCGTCCTTCCGTCTGTTTGCCCCATGTAAACCTTGGGAAGCAACTACATGGAAGCAAATATAAACATATTGTACTCAAATTTAGCGTAAATGGGCACACTGCATTATATATCAACTGCATTTAAAATTGCAGTATTCTGTCAATTACTTCTTCCAGTCATTTAATACTGATTACTGAAAATAATTTGAGTAATCTGTAAAGTTTTTCTTTAAAAAAATTTAATTTTCATTGTACAGTGTAACACGATGTCTTGGGCACGCAACTCTCTATCACCGATTAGAAGTACTTGGTAGGCATGTAATTATGTGATGTAACATTTTGGGCTCTTAGGCAAAACTTTCGCGAAATCGCGGTTTGAAAAATTTTTTTTTCGAGAAAAGTTTGGTTCATAAAAATTAAAATATATGACTAAAAAGTTCTCTGATTAAAATTCTATATTGACATTTGTTCCATAAAAGTGATGGGTGAATATTTTTTAAGGTTAGTTTAACCCTCAAGCTCCTACGGAAGTGGTTCTTTTAGGCCCTTATTTCCAAAATATTCAAAATTATACCAAAACTACGTACATTTCTGGTATAATATATTCAGGAAAAATGTAGGAGTCATCAAAGACACGAAAAAAATATCCACTTGGGGTTTCTCCACCAGACGCAAATAAAAATTCCTTACAAAACTTTCAATACAATAAAAAAAAATTTATATTGATAAAGTTATGCTCTAACTAGCTATAATATAATATAATATAATATAATATAATATAATATAATATAATATAATATAATATAATATAATATAATATAATATAATATAATATAATATAATATAATATAATATAATATAATATAATATAATATAATATAATATAATATAATATATATAATATAATATAATATAATATAATATAATATAATATAATATAATATAATATAATATAATATAATATAATATAATATAATATAATATAATATAATATAATATAATATAATATAATATAATATAATATAATATAATATAATATAATATAATATAATATAATAT
>OY821517.1:129167294-129169516 GCA_963682025.1 Cordilura impudica
ATAATATAATATAATATAATATAATATAATATAATATAATATAATATAATATAATATAATAAATAATATATATAATATAATATAATATAATATAATATAATATAATATAATATAATATAATATAATATAATATAATATAATATAATATAATATAATATAATATAATATAATATAATATAATATAATATAATATAATATAATATAATATAATATAATATAATATAATATAATATAATATAATATAATATAATATAATATAATATAATATAATATAATATAATATAATATAATATAATATAATATAATATAATATAATATAATATAATATAATATAATATAATATAATATAATATAATATAATATAATATAATATAATATAATATAATATAATATAATATAATATAATATAATATAATATAATATAATATAATATAATATAATATAATATAATATAATATAATATAATATAATATAATATAATATAATATAATATAATATAATATAATATAAATATAATATAATATAATATAATATAATATAATATAATATAATATAATATAATATAATATAATATAATATAATATAATATAATATAATATAATATAATATAATATAATATAATATAATATAATATAATATAATATAATATAATATAATAATATAATATAATATAATATAATATAATATAATATAATATAATATAATATAATATAATATAATATAATATAATATAATATAATATAATATAATATAATATAATATAATATAATATAATATAATATAATATAATATAATATAATATAATATAATATAATATAATATAATATAATATAATATAATATAATATAATATAATATAATATAATATAATATAATATAATATAATATAATATAATATAATATAATATAATATAATATAATATAATATAATATAATATAATATAATATAATATAATATAATATAATATAATATAATATAATATAATATAATATAATATAATATAATATAATATAATATAATATAATATAATATAATATAATATAATATAATATAATATAATATAATATAATATAATATAATATAATATAATATAATATAATATAATATAATATAATATAATATAATATAATATATATAATATAATATAATATAATATAATATAATATAATATAATATAATATAATATATAATATAATATAATATAATATAATATAATATAATATAATATAATATAATATAATATAATATAATATAATATAATATAATATAATATAATATAATATAATATAATATAATATAATATAATATAATATAATATAATAATATAATATAATATAATATAATATAATATAATATAATATAATATAATATAATATATATAATATAATATAATATAATATAATATAATATAATATAATATAATATAATATAATATAATATAATATAATATAATATAATATAATATAATATAATATAATATAATATAATATAATATAATATAATATAATATAATATAATATAATATAATATAATATAATATAATATAATATAATATAATATAATATAATATAATATAATATAATATAATATAATATAATATAATATAATATAATATATAATATAATATAATATAATATAATATAATATAATATAATATAATATAATATAATATAATATAATATAATATAATATAATATAATATAATATAATATAATATAATATAATATAATATAATATAATATAATATAATATAATATAATATAATATAATATAATATAATATAATATAATATAATATAATATAATATAATATAATATAATATAATATAATATAATATAATATAATATAATATAATATAATATAATATAATATAATATAATATAATATAATATAATATAATATAATATAATATAATATAATATAATATAATATAATATAATATAATATAATATAATATAATATAATATAATATAATATAATATAATATAATATAATATAATATAATATAATATAATATATATAATATAATATAATATAATATAATATAATATAATATAATATAATATAATATAATATAATATAATATAATATAATATAATATAATATAATATAATATAATATAATATAATATAATATAATATAATATAATATAATATAATATAATATAATATAATATAATATAATATAATATAATATAATATAATATATTATAATATATATTA
>OY821517.1:129169716-129347216 GCA_963682025.1 Cordilura impudica
CTTATTCTAAGAATTTCATATATATGAGTAAATATATTTTATTCAGATTTCAATCAATTTTACATTTTAAAACATATCGGTCGGCTTTTTGTGTGTATATAAATACACTCAGATCATAAACATTTTTCCTATATCCTGTATACATGCAGATTCTAAACAATTTTCTCTTGAGAACTCTTATGAACTGCCTTAGGCAGTTCTCTTACAGACAAACTCTATTGAAAAATATATTTATATACTCTATACCACTGGTCAGGTCATAATGAGCTTGTGTAAATATTTGTAAGTACCAAAAATATTTGACCTAGACCCATATTTTATTATACCGATCAACTTCACTCTCTGAGTCGCTTCCGTATGTCTGTTTGTCCATGTTAATCGTGTAATCAAAGTACGGGTTACAAATATGAATATATTTTGATAATTTGTTGAAATTTCGTATATAAGCTTTCATCGGGCATATGACGAATGATGTTGAAATTGGTGAAAATCGGTGCTGGCTCAGACCTCGTCCCCATAAAATTTGTTGCCTATGAGATTGACTTAAATTGCTATAAGATTGAAATTATCATATAGATCTCTCTCTCAATTTGTGTATATTACATCCATTAATCTGTAGTCAAAAAAAAAAAAAAAAAAAATTGTACAGAAAAGTTCTTAGTTATAGACCGCATACAAGACTGCTTTCTTGATATCACTTGCATCTAACGAAAAACAAAAATATTGCACAGATTTTTCGAGAGAAATCTCTTAATATTCTACAAAACTTTATTATAAAAATGCCTTTTTTATGAACTTTTTTCTATAAAAAACTCAAATTCGAAGTATTTCGTTTAAGTCAAAGAACTGAACCTAATGCCTGTAAATATAAAAGTTCCTTAATATTATTACATCGAATTTCCTATTAAAATACCTGATAATCTAATGTTGTTTTTTAGAAGAACAATTGCCCATTGAAATTCTAGGTAAAAAATTTCTCAGATTTTGAAAACATTTTTCTCTAGCATTATCGTTCAAATGCTAATTGACATTTACACTTCGTTGCAAAATATAAGTTCAGTTAATTTTTTCCCGAATTTTAAGAAATTTCAATTTCTATTATACCAAAAAAAATTTTTGTAAGATATTGTGCTGTAGGGAAAAAAATTAAAAATTAAAAAAAAGTGTTGCAAAATATAAGTTCATTTCCATAAAGCTTGTTGTTATTAAAATAAAACAAGTAAGAAAATTATAGTCGGTCTAGACCGACTATACGATACCCTATACCATGCGTTTAGAAACCCTATCTCTTAGGCCCTACTAACTGGACATTGAAAATAAGCAAAAACCAAATTTGAGTGGGATTTTTATTAATTTTTTTGGCTGCATATATGAAAAAGTTTATATCGGATGCTATATCTATAAAGGGACTAGGTCCGAAAATGGACCGATCCTGATCATGTTTGGTAAAGTCTCTTGTATTTTGCAAAAACATGTACAAACAAAATTTGAGAAGAATCAGTGCAATATTTTTGTTTTTTAATAGATTTAAGTGAAGATCGGGAAGCAGCTCTATATGGGGTCAAAGGGATCATTTTTGGACTACCCATTAGTGGATGTAATGAACGCATACAAACCCAATTTGAGTAAGATCTATATGACAATTTGGATCTTATGGCAATTTATGTCGATTTCATATGGGTTATTTGTATGGGGGCTAGGTCTGAACATGGACCAATTCTCACCAATTTCAATAGCGTTCATCCCATGCCCGATAAAAGCTTATATTCCAAATTTTGTCAAAATATATTCATATCTGCGACCTGCAGTTTGATTACAAGCTTTACATGGACACACAGACGGACGGACGGACGGACGGACGGACGGACGGACGGACATTGTTAAATCAACTCAGAAAGTGATTCTGATTCGACCGGTATAATTAAAGATGGGTCTAGGTCAAATATTTTTGGTTGTTACAAACAGCAGCGCAAAGTCATTATACCCAAACCACATAGTGGTATAGGGTATAAAAATGAGTAATGAAAAATAAAAAATAAAAAATTAAAAATAAAAAACTAAAAATAAAAAATTAAATATAAAAAATGAAAAATAAAAAATAAAAAATGAAAATTGAAAAATAAAAAATGAAAATGAAAACTAAAAAATTAAAAAAGAAAAATAAAAATTGGAAAATGAAAAATGAGGAAAAAATTAAAAATTAAAATTGGAAAATAAAAAATGAAAACTAAAAAATGAAAAATGAAAAAAGAAAAATAAAAATTGGAAAATGAACAAGTAAGAAAATTATAGTCGGTCTAGACCGACTATATGATACCCTATACCATGGTTTAGAGACCCTATCTTTCGGTCCAACTACTTCGATATAGAAAATAAGCATAAACCAAATTTGAGTGCGATTTTTATTAATTTTTTTGGCTGCAGATATGATAAAGTTCATATCGGATGCTATATCTATAAAGGGACTAGGTCCAAAAATGGACCGATCCTGATCATGTTTGGTAAAGTCTCTTGTATTTTGCAAAAATATGTACAAACAAAATTTGAGAAGAATCAGTGCAATATTTTTGTTTTTAATAGATTTAAGTGAAGATCGGGAAGCAGCTCTATATGGGGTCAAAGGGATCATTTTTGGACTACTCATTAGTGGATGTAATGAACGCATACAAACCCAATTTGAGTAAGATCTATATGACAATTTGGATCTTATGGCAATTTATGTCGATTTCATATGGGTAATTTGTATTGGGGCTAGGTCTGAACATGGACCGATTCTCACCAATTTCAATAGCGTTCATCCCATGGCCGATAAAAGCTTATATACCAAATTTCATCAAAATATATTCATATTTGCGACCTGCAGTTTGATTACAAGCTTTACATGGACACACAGACGGACGGACGGACGGACGGACGGACGGACATTGTTAAATCAACTCAGAAAGTGATTCTGATTCGATCGGTATAATTAAAGATGGGTCTAGGTCAAATATTTTTGGTTGTTACAAACAGCAGCACAAAGTCATTATACCCAAACCACATAGTGGTATAGGGTATAAATACACTAAACTAATTTTTTAGTAATGAGTCGATCCTCCTTTATTTTTTATAACCTCAAAAATTCTTTTTGACATACTTTTATACAAATTTTGTATATATTCTATAGGGATATTTCTCCACTCTCCCAAAATTGTGTTTTTCAGCTCCTCGGCAGTTTCAAACTGACGAGCTTGTTGAAAGACTTTTCTAAACAGATAGCTCCATAAATCTTATATCAAATTTAGGTCGGACGACTTTGCAGGCCATTTGAAAACATTCATATTGTGATCCGAAAACCATTTTTTTTGCAATGTGTGCACTATGAATAGAGGCGTTGTCCTATTGAAAAATTAAATTTTCTCCTTCAAATCGCTCCACCATGAAAATTTTTTGCCTTCGCAGCAGTTCTGTATATATGTAGGTATTTTGACGGTCACTTATGAACTCCAAACCAAGTACACTTGAAATTATTTAATTAAAACAAGTAAGAAAATTATAGTCGGTCTAGACCGACTATACGATACCCTATACCATGCGTTTAGAAACCCTATCTCTTAGGCCCAACTAACTGGACATAGAAAATAAGCAAAAACCAAATTTGAGTGGTATTTTTATTAATTTTTTTGGCTGCAGATATGAAAAAGTTCATATCGGATGCTATATCTATATGGGGACTAGGTCCAAAAATGGACCGATCCTGATCATGTTTGGTAAAGTCTCTTGTATTTTGCAAAAATATATACAAACAAAATTTGAGAAGAATCAGTGCAATATTTTTGTTTTTTAATAGATTTAAGTGAAGATCGGGAAGCAGCTCTATATGGGGCCAAAGGTATCATTTTTGGATTACTAAATAGTGGATGTAATGAACGCATAGAAACCCAATTTGAGTAAGATCTATATGACAATCTGGATCTTATGGCAATTTATGTCGATTTCATAGGGGTAATTTGTATGGGGGCTAGGTCTGAACATGGACCGATTCTCACCAATTTCAATAGCGTTCATCCCATGGCCGATCAAAGCTTACGTACCAAATTTCATCAAAATATATTCATATTTGCGACCTGCAGTTTGATTACAAGGTTTACATGGACACACAGACGGACGGACGGACGGACGGACGGACATTGTTAAATCAACTCAAAAAGTGATTCTGATTCGATCGGTATAATTAAAGACGGGTCTAGGTCAAATATTTTTGGTTGTTACAAACAGCAGCACAAAGTCATTATACCCAAACCACATAGTGGTATAGGGTATAAAAATTTTGTAATTAAAACAAAGCTTAACTTTGGAAGACACCACCCATCTGCCGGCATTTCGAAAAAATTTGTTCCTTTCTTAGATCATGCAAATAGCATTTGTACCCATCTGGGCCACCGAGGTTGAATTTTTTTTCATCACTGAATACTACAGTGTCTCATTCATCTTTCCATGCCATATGACTTTGAGCATTATTCATCCGATCGTCTCGATTTTTTTTGTGTCAGTGGTGTTTTTTTTTTTTAGTTTTTTGAATGCAATAGTGCTATCTTTTGCCAAAAATCTGGAAATCGTTGATTTATTCACGTCTGCGTTACAATACGCCTTAATTAGGTTTAAGGACATTAGGCTATTTGATGCTGCTTTAATAATTCTGCGTTTATCACGCGATGGAAGTTTTATTGGTCGACCCAATTTCTTTTTGGGAAGCTTTAAATTTTTATTTATTTTTCGATTGGATGTGCCATTGTGCATTTCTCGCAAAATTAAATTCGGTTTGGTTTAACAATTTTCCGCGACCCATATTGTAGTTAACAACTTACGGCCGTATTCATAATGAAAAGTTATGCAGTATCTACCATGAATGAGTATTATTTATAATGCACTTGCTGCTGCGTTTGCTAAACTCAGATCAACAACCTTTCAAACACTGACTAAGTATGTTAAAACAGCTGATGTGTGTCAAACTAAGCAAAACAAAATATATAAATTATTTTTAAGTGCAAATAAATATTTTTTTCTTTGCAGATCTTTTAAACATTTTTTTTTACATAATTTTCAAATTAAAAAAATGTTGTCGTAAACTTAACACTTGTAAATATTAATTTTAAAAAATGAAGGAGTGAAATCACACAAATTGATATGTAAACAGAGTTGATTTTCGCTATATCAGGTGGCATTAATGCTAAAAATATGGTGGCATTACAAATTTCAGAGTTGTTTTTAAAGCTATTAGATGACAACAAAAAATTGATTATGAATAAACTATGGGCTAACTAAAACTAAGGCTAATCGGTTGACTAGTAAGAACCTCGTTGAGCGCGACATGTTAACAGCAAACTCTTAGTTGGCAACCCTATAGTGAGAACGTAATTTTTTTTGCAATTCCTCAACAAAGTTTTTAATTTCATAAAATTTATTTATATTAAAAGTTTTATAAAGTAAAACCCATTAAAGATTTAAAAAGTAGTACTCATTAAACTTGAAATTTATGAAATATGCCTCCAAAAACCCGTCGTAGCATTTTAAATAAGAAAAAGAATTGTGAACAATGTAACCTAGAGGTAGAAGAAGAAGATGACTCTATCGAATGTGATAAATGTAACAAAAGCTTTCATATAGTTTGTACTACATTAGACAAACGTAGATACGAATACTTACTCAAACATGAGAGCTCGTTCCTTTGTTACGATTGGAATCGTAGCTTTGGTCCAAATATTGTCAATCTCTCAAAAACAATCGCATATATATATATCTGAATTTAATGGATCTTTTCCATTATACTTCAATTTCATGTTTTACTTGATAAATAAAATATATTTAATGACGTCTGTTATAGTTGATAGCTGCCGATCATCAAGTTCCTTATATGGTCCCAATATAACACAATTTTTTAAGTCACAAACACCTCTTAATACTGTAACTATCGCAACTGACTTATGTATTATAATTATAAGTTTAGTTTTTGTTTTTTAGTTTTCTCTTTTGTATTAATAAATATAACAGGTGATTTTGAAGTGTTGCCAGATTTTTAATAGTTTTTATTTCATGATCAAGTGATTCCATATTTTAAGGAGTTAGCTGTAACTATAAAATGAAGTTAAAAACTGGTTCGTAATAAACAAGAGTTCGCTATAACCGTAATAATTGGTATATAATTTTTGGGTCCGGAAAAAAAAAAATTTTCCGAAATTTTTCCCGAATTTTTTTTTAATAAAAATTCATTATAACCGATGTACGTTATAAACGAACTCCACTGTGTCTAGCAAATTCGTAGTCGCCGGTAAAGTGTTGTAGTTATATATAGTTAGTTTATGTGTCAAAATTAAGGATAGCGAAATTTAATCATGAAAATAACTACTTTTCAAAACTTTGACGATCGGTAAAACCCTAAAGATATAGTTTCGTTTTATTTTTAAAATCATTTTACGCAAATTTTAGGAGGCCTTGCGTTAGGGAAATCTAAAAAAAAATATTCTCGACAGCCTAATGTTCGGGCTAGCTGTCATTCATAACCCTTAGTGGAAATTAGGATAACGATTGTTTGTTTAGACAGAGTTGTATCTTCTGAAATTAATACAAAGTAAAGCTGTATGGTACGAAAACTAATTCTAACCACACTGCTCGTGGGCCTGACTTTAGGTGAGTACGTTAAAGCGCTGACCAAAAAGTGCAAGTACGAGTGTATGCGAAGGTTCATGGTTCAAACCTCACGGCCGCCGTAAGTAGAAAAAATTTCATATAGAAACAATGTATTCAATTAAAAACATAACAATTATCACAATGTTCAATAAATTGCTGATGAAGGCTGAAATGCCACAAACCGGTCCGATTAAGAATACAGTGCAGTTATGAATTTTTGAAATATATGATTTCTTCTTCTTTACCACGCACCATTGAACCCTTATCAGACCGACTAAATAGTCATAAGATTCAGATTATCATATATATCTATTTATGGACAAACTTTGGTGTTTGTGTGTCTAATGTACCCACTAATCAGTAGTCAAAAAATAAAGCCTGTAGGTCCATTTTAGTCATAGTCCCCAAATGATGCTGCTTTCCGAATTTCACTTAAATCTATCAAAAAACAAAAATAAACTTTATTTTCAAATTTGGTTTTTATATGTTTTTGAGAAGTGACTTTACAAAATATGGTCGTAGATGGTCCATGTTTTGATCTAGTCCCCATATTAAAATAGCATCAGATATGAACCTTTTCATATCTACATGCCACAAATTAATAACAATACCATTAAAATTTAGTTTGTGCTTATTTTCTATATCCTGTTATTGGCTCAGCTAATTTGGATTCAAGATTGCCTCTCGAAACGCATGGTATAGGGTGTTTTAAAGTTGCTCCTAATTAATTTTCTTGCTTGTTTTTTATATAAAAGACCTGATATTGTGGACAGATAGTTTTTAAAAAATCTTCAGATTTAATGGAAAATTATAGGAAAATTATCATCTTGTAAGAACTTATAGAAAGTGCCTTTCAATCTGAAAGATTTTTCGTGTAGAAAAACTTTTGTTACTTTAGAGAATTCAATTTTTTATCTGAATAAACTTTACTGAAAATTTCACTAAATCCGATAATCCCTCAAATCATTTCTTTTTAAATAAACGCACAAAATCTTAAAAAATCTTTATCATCTAAAATCTGATGTTCTTTGTGCTGTCGATATTTATCAGATCTTATGGATTTTTTTTTTAGAATTTCTTAACAATCTAGTGAATGTGAAAAAAAATCTTTTTCTTTTTTTTTTGCTTAAGTCCTTTAAAGTATTTCGTTTACAAATCTACAATATAAACTTTTATCGCTGTTGTAATCAGGTGTTTTAATAAAAATTTCAATTAAATTTAATGGCTTATATAAATAAAATTACCATAACATTCTTTTTTTATATTCCTATTTATTTGAGAAAACATCAAATTATTTCCATAATATGTTGTGAAAAAAAAATTAAATCAGTTCTAAAAAAAAAAAAGTCATCTTAAAATCTAAAGTAATTTTTATCTGACCAACTTTCTTTCCCCCGCATTCTTCAACACTGTTTTACATAAATACCCGACTAAAATGGCATCATTAATAGGCATAACAATTTGGTTTACAAATTTATTCTTAACCTGACCAGTTGTTAGGGACATGAGAAGAAAAAATTAAATAAAATAGAACAACCTCTAAAATTAAAGTCCTTTTTGTTGTAATCATCAAACTAACATCTCCAGACGGACTCATATGTTGGTCGTTGTAATAGTCGGTTGGTGTAACTAGCAGAAGATGTTGTTTGAGTATATTTTGGTATGTTAATAACGATAGCTATGCTTATTGGCACATAATTGACACATAAAATTAGCATAATTTTGTTAGTCACTTCTCTTAGATTGGGGGTTTCTATTTTTTCTATTTTTATTATTTATATTTTTGGTTATTTCTTCTTCTGTATAAGTGGTGTATGACAAGTGAAAAGAATCCGGTAAAAATTGTGGCATAAATATGTGTTTGGAATAATTTCGCTTTTCTTAATAGGGGAAGTATGCCAAGATAAAACGTTGTGTATTTTATGACAAATTTTGCTTGTTGTTCTAAACAATAATTATAGCCTTTTACAAGGCCCCTAAGAAATTCCCAATAATATTGTAGATTTTTTTTTAAAAGATTTTATATATTTACATTTCGTAAAAATATTAATAACAAATCGAAATCCACAGACCCCATCGAATTGAAGGTAAAATTACCCCAAAATTGTTATTAATTTTAAAAAATTAAAAAAAAAATGTTTCACCACAACTTTAATTTCAACAGAAACTTTTGAGTTGATAATTTTTATTCAAATTATATTTTCAACTCGACACTTTACTTTCACCGCCATTTTTATACTCTCCATTTGTCATGCCATTTGTAATAATTAGAAACAAAAATCTGGTCCCCATAGATAGATACTTATAAAATTTTAACGCCATTTTGTAGCTAATATATCCAAATTAAGGTAGCCAAAAAATTAGGCTAAACTATTGCTAATTGTGGGCGTGGCATGCTTTGAAACTCAACTGTTTTTTTAATTTCAGAAAAAGGTGATTTTTTCTTTGTTTTTTTATCAAAAATAAATGGTTATTACTCGTAAGTTATCGTCGATAATGACCCGCGGTCTTCTTTACTAGGTTGGTAGGATTGCAGTCTTTAGTTGTTGTAAGTGGTCACAACTCTACCTTTTAATATTAGGGGTGTTCTGAAATATTTATAAAACTACTATATTTATGTCAAATTTCAATTTAAGTGGAATAGAACTTCTAGGGAACAAAAGGGAACAAGAAACGCATACCACCCAGAGAAATGTGAAAGTGTCCTCTTTAACCCTATGTATACTTTTGCACCCGTGACGATCCGCGGGTAGAACACTTTTTTTCATTTTAATGATTATTACTCAAATAATATACAAATTTCAAATTACGGTAATTTAAACAGCCCTATAAGTATACAATACAAGTATACCGATCGACTCAGAATCACTTGTTGAGTCGATTTAGCAATGTCCGTCCGTCCGTCCGTCCGTCCGTCCGTCCGTCCGTCTGTGTCTCCATGTAAACCTTGTAATCAAACTACAGGTCGCAATTATGAATATGTTTTGATGAAATTTGGTATATAAGCTTTTATTAGCCATAGGATGAACGCTATTGAAATTGGTGAAATTCGGTCCATGTTCAGACCTAGTCCCCATACAAATGACCCCTTTGAAATCGACATTAATTGCCATAAGATCCAAATTATCATATAGATCTCAATCAAATTGGGTTTGTATGTGTTTATTACATCCATTAATTAGTAGTCCAAAAATAGTCCCTATAGGACAATTTATAGTGCTAGGCCCAATATAGAGCTGCTTCTCGATCTTCACTTAACAAAAAATATTGCACAGATTTTTCTCAAATTTGGTTAATATATATTTTTTGAAAATATAAGTGGCTTTGCCAAATATGGTCAGCATCGGTCCATTTTTCGACCTAGTCCCCATATAAATATAGCATCCGAAATGAACTTTTTTATATCTGCAGCCAAAAAAAAAATTAATAGAAATGCCCCTCAAATTTGGGTTATTCATATTTTCTATATCGAATTAGATGGACCTAAGAGATAAGGTCTCTAAATGCATGATATAGGGTATCGTATAGTCGGCCTAGACCGACTATAATTTTCTTACTTGTTTTAAAAGGTTTTTTTACCCACATATGTATATATAAAATGTTTTAATAAATAAGAAAGATTCAAAAAATAAAAACCCTTATATTCATATCAAAATCAGAATCATTGCGCGAATGT
Organism: Cordilura impudica; assembly: GCA_963682025.1. NCBI lineage: Eukaryota > Metazoa > Arthropoda > Insecta > Diptera > Scathophagidae > Cordilura > Cordilura impudica. The sequence continues at coordinate 129,180,059 of OY821517.1, forward strand.
TCAGCAGATTTTTATACCCTCCACTCCAGTGTACAGAGAGTATATATAAGTTTGTCATTCCGTTTGTAATAATTAGAAAAAAAAATTTTGGACACCATAAAATATATATATTTGATATTCCTTATGACAACTGGAGTTGATATAGCGATGTCCGTCTGTCCGTCTGTGGAAATCACGATGACGGCATCAATCGGGCATCTAGGGTGCTCGTTGATATAAAAAATGATTCATTAACATCCTGAGAAGTTTGCAGTTTAAAATCGTACAAATCGGTCAATTAGGTTTGAATGAAGAACTAAAAAAAGTCTTGAAAAAATATAATTTTCTATGTTGTTCTTGTCACGATCACGCCCTCGATAGGATATATAAGGTGTTCGTTTTTAGTGGGAATGATTTACCAAATTGGTGGGAACATTTCTATTGCAAAAATCATTAAAACCGGCAGAACAAGTCTAGGGAAATCTCTAAAAAAGTAAAAAGAAAATGAAAAATATGATGTTTCTATATTGTTATTGTTGTTATTCTAAATGTTGTATTGTTGTCATAGATGTTGTTTTTGTGGTCGTTGTGGTACTAATATAATAAAAACTAACCCTTTAAAAGTTTCCATTGTTTTGGCATCACTAAAAAAATTTATTTAATCAGTTCTGTCATTGCCATGAGCCTGCCTGCAAAGTTTCAGATCGATTGGGTCACGGGAAAGGGGCTAATATCGATCCAAATTTTTTTCGACAAGCAGACACTACGAGTTAATATAAAGGGAGTAAAAATTCAACAGCATCTAAAGCAAATAATGCTAAAATACGTAGTTGTTAATAAAAAAAAACAATGTAAATTTAGCAAAAAAAAATTTTTATGTATTAATTTATTTAAAGAGAAAAACACAAAAATAACGTTTGATGTTGTATTTTTTGTAGTATATGTACGTACATACAACATACATACATACACACATTAAATAATACAAATAATATACTTACATATATTCTATATATGTATATCCATAATAACTGCATGTTAGAAATAAATCGGTATATTATTTTATTTACATAAAATTCTGCAATATTTTGTTGTGGGGAAAATACATTTCTTTTGCATTAACAGAGTGTCACTTCGTTTTGCTCAGCGTGACTATGCCACAGTAGATGGCGCCACAATTTTTGTTTGTTCTAATTAGCTTTGCAATAGTTATTTCTATTTTAACATGATTGTTAATATTTTCAACTGGATATCATACAGAACAATGTTAGGAGTATACACGGGCTGGTCTTTTATTTCATACGTTTTTTCATTATTCTTTTCCAAATATGAACATAAGTTTGGCATATTAACTTTTTGTTGTCTTCACAAAATAGAGTTACCGAGTTCATCAATGAGTTTTTTGCTTTCAAAACAGTTCTACATAGTTATATTTATAAATAGAATTATTATTCTGCTTTACATACAAAAAAATACGTTTACATTTAAAAAATGTTTACATTTAAAAAAAATGTTTGCATTCAGGAGAAATTAATAACTTTTCAGTAACTTCTTTTAACGATAGTCGAATCGTTAAAAAAGAAAAGCAAAATTATCAGTAAAATTGTTAAACGATATTCGCTATTCGATATTCGACAACCATTTTTGTGTTGTTTATTCAATCGATAAAAACTTAAATGCCACTCATTTTTGGTTTATGCTTATTTTTCTATATCGAATTAGTTGGACCTAAGGGATAGGGTCCTTAAATGCATAGTATAGGGTATCGTATAGTCGATCTAGACCGACTATAATTTTCTTACTTGTTTTTAAAAGGTTTTTTTTACCCACATATGTATGAAATGTTTTAATAAATAAGAAAGATTCAAAAAATAAAAACCCTTATTTTCATATCAAAGTCAGAATCATTGCGCTAATGTTCAGCAGATTTAGTTTGCAAAAAAATAACAAATTTAACAGCAAAAAATAATAAATTTTTCTGTACTAATAGCAAGACTATTAGATAATATTACTAACGTTTTTTTAAGTGGAAATATACTTTGAGTGTAAACAAATTTGCAAATTTGACAGCAAGAAATTTTTAATTTTTTTCAGCAGTAATAGCAAAATTTCCATTTAATTTTACTTTTTTTTTGTGTAAAAATTTTTGTGAGTGTAAAAATTTTAAAAAACCCATTATTACAAAAAATTATTGTAATTATTACTAAAAATCCAAATATGACATATTTTAATAAAAAAAAAATAAAACGAAAAGTTCATCTTTGACCTAGGATTTCTTAAAAAGTCTTTAATCAATTTTAATGAAATTAAAACAGACTCAAGTTCAACTAAATATCTACACACTAGAAAAAGAATCACAAAAATATTTTGATCGGTTCAAAAGTTACAGAATTTTCAGTCACTGTGCAGCCGAGCTGATATAGCGATGTCCGTCTGTCCGTCTGTAGAAATCACAATCACGCCCTCAATGACTCAGCTAGGTTGCAAATTTTTACTGAAAATAATTCACTGACATCCCTGTGCAGTCCAGAGATTTTAATGAATATACAAAGTGATCATAATTGGTTCTAAAAGTCCAGAGATTTCAATGAAAATATAAACTCTTGGAACAATATAATTTTTCTATGTTGTCTTTGTTATTGTTGTTATTCTGCATTTTATTTCTTGTGTGTGTTAGCTGTAATTGTTGCTATTGTTATGGGCGTTATATTTATAGCATTTTGTCATTGAATGTGTATGTATCGTTGCACTCCACTTATTATAATAGTTTAGGGTAATATTGCCACACTTCTCATTAGCGTTATCCCGAAATAAATACAAAAAATCGCCAATATGAAAGAAAAATATTAATTAAAAAGGTATTATTTTTTAAAAAGTACATAATTATTTGAAAAAAAAAAAACAAAATAAACTATCTATTGATTTTAATAAAAATAAAACTTCAGATTTGCACCATATTTTTGCAACACTTTAGATATAAGCAGTTTTTTTTTTAAGAACTCTAAATATTTTTTTTCTTCATTCTTTATTTGCAATCTATTATACAATATTAAGCAAATTAGATAATAATAAATCTAACATTAGTTATTGATCTTCATTAAGATCAATAAAACTATACATTTAAGAGATCATTATTTTTCATATTAATAGTATGCTATTTACAGTAGTAGTATTTACAGCAGTAAATAGTTTTTTTAATTTCTAAATGGAAGATCAAGGACATGATGTCTCTGTAATCTTCTAACTTCATTGCTATCATATAGTAAGGATATGGCTAGGGTATTCACATGGTCCTAATACACTCCCCTGGGGTATACCGGCATCAATTTTATGTATGTTGGACATTTCATTATTCACTTTTACATAGAAACAACGGTCGTCTTTTAAATAAGATTTTAGAAAAAGATAGAATGGACCTGGTAATTATGAACTTATAGAAAAATGTCCTTATTACAAGTTTTTTATATCAAGTTATCTTTGAACAATATGTCAGTTATTAAGTTTAAAATGAGTGACGAAATAAAAGTACGTGCTAAAATTATTTAATATATTCAACAAAATTCAACTTGATCCTACAAAATTTTGGCCAAAGAATCAAAGGTCCCCTGTCAAACTGTTTACAATTACGAAGTATCAGGAGAATTTGACAACTGATAGGAAACCTGGTTCGGAAAACAAGGTCCACATGATTTTTGTAAGACCAAAATAATATAAAGCATATTGAAAAGAGCTCTCAACACCTTACGGTAGAAAAGCAGCACGGTTAGCTTAAAGCCAATAAAGCTACGAAAACTTACAAAGTCCAAAAAGTTCCACATAGGAACGCCAATAACAGAGCACGGAAATTGAAACCATGTTTCATAAAAAACAAGTAAGAAAATTATAGTCGGTCTAGACCGACTATACGATACCTTATACCATGCGTTTAGAGACCCTATCTCTCAGGCTCAACTAACTGGATATAGAAAATAAGCATAAACCAAATTTGAGTGGGATTTTTATTAATTTTTTCGGCTGCAAAAATGGACCGATCCTGATGTTTGGTAAAGTCTCTTGTATTTTTCAAAAATATATACAAACAAAATTTGAGAAGAATCAGTGCAATATTTTTGTTTTTGATAGATTTAAGTGAAGATCGGGAAGCAGGGGCCTATGACTAAGAGTTGTCCAATAGAGATCATTTTTGGACTACTGATTAATGGATGTAATATATTACAAACCCAATTTGACTAAGATTTGTATGATAATTTGGATCTTATGGCAATATATGTTGATTTCATAGGGGTCATTTGTATGGGGGCTAGGTCTGAACATGGACCGATTCTCACCAATTTCAATAGCGTTCATCCCATGGCCGATAAAAGATTAAATACCAAATTTCATAAAAATATATTCATATTTGCGAACTGCAGTTTGATTACAAGCTTTACATGGACACACAGACGGACGGACGGACGGACGGACATCGTTAAATCGAATCAGATAGTGATTCTGATTCTGAATCAGATAGTGATTCTGATTCGATCGGTATAATTAAAGATGAGTGTAGGTCAAATATTTTTGGTTGTTACAAACAGCAGCACAAAGTCATTATACCGAAACCACATAGTGGTATAAATATATGCTGGCTGATTTTTTGCAGCCTTTGTTACAAAATTTGTATGTTGCTAATGCTCGAGTAAATCCCGAAGATAAGTTTAGGACCCCCAAAGCGGACGAAATTTCCCAAAAAAGAAAGTTCTTAGTATGGCAAACAATATGCAGTTGCGGTAACAGAATCAAGTCATTTGTTACAACGGGCTCTATAAATAACGAAATTTATATTAAAGAGTGCTTGCAAAGAAGACTATTTTCTTTCATAAGCCAGCATAGTGTGTCCACATATTTTTGGCCCTGCCACTATGTTAAGAAAGCTCTTGAGTGGTATAAGACAAATAAAGTGATTTTGTACGAATGTGGGCAATTCCTACAAACTTTCCGGAGCTCAGGCCAGTGAAGAGATATTGGGCTCTTGTAAAGGGTGTTATTTTTTTTGTTTAGATAGAACTTACGAAAGGGTGATCTGTCAAACGAACTGTCATACCACTCTCAATTTTTGACATATATGATTAGTGTATTCGGGCAAATCACCATGAAAATTTACTTTGAAAGTCAGCCATCGTAGATTTCGTACCAAATACTCTCTAAATTATGCACTAACACAAGCACGTCGAAGTAGTTTGAGTACTGCTGTAAGCGAAAGTGTGGAAGAAGATCGAAATTCATGGATTCTTCGTCGGTCGCAGGAAGTGGTGCTCTGTTCGTCTACTACGTGGAAAATGTTGCGCAAAGATCTTGACCTATACCGGTATAAGTTATAGTTGGTGCAAGAATTAAAGCCACGTATTTCTTTCGCCAATTGGACACTAGATTAGTTGGAAATTGGCTCAATATTTTATAACGAAATTGTGTTCAGCGATGAGGCTCATTTTTGGCATAACGGGTTTGTTAATAAACAAAATTGCCAGATATGCAGTGACACCAATCCACAGCAGAACCTACGGACTCCATTACATACAGAAAAATGCACCGTTGATGCGGTTTATATGCTGGTGGCATTATCGGGCCTTATTTCTTCAGAAATGAAGCCGGATCCCGCGTTTCGGTCAATAGAGATCGTTATTGCATCATGATCAATGATTTTTTGTCTGTTAATATGGATGACATTGATCCGGGCGAGATGTAGTTTCAACAGGATTTCGCTACGTGCTATACGGCGATCACAACCATCGACTTATTAAAGTCAAAATATGGCGATAAGTTGATTTCGAGAAGTGGGCCTGACAAATGGCCTCCAAGGTCGTGCGATTTGACACCTCTCGATCATTTCTTGTGAGGCTACGTGAAGTCACTGGCTTATGCTAACAAACCAGCTAAAATTGACGTCTTGTTCATGTTATTTGTGACATACGTCCAGCAATGCTTGACAAAAGGGCCCAAATTGGACATCCAGAATGCGCTACGTCAAGAACAGCCGCGGTGGCCTTATGCCCGAAGAAAAAAAATTTTTATTAAATTTAATTTTTTGTGTTATTTTTTTACAATTTCAATTTCTGTCGGGGTTTAAACAAACACCCTTCGAAAAGGGTGTTGAAGAGCACAAAAAAAGAGTCAAAATGTGAAAAATTGTAAACGGAGAGGATGTTAAGATTTTTCGACCTCAATCCTTATAATTCAAAACTAACATTCCCTACGTTTTTAGTCAAAACTGAATCTTATGCCGTTTTCTTTTCTGACAAAAAATGTCGCATTTTATTTGCACTTTTTTTTTAAAGTGTATTTTTTATTTATTCTAAATTCAGAGAAACCTTATCTTATACATCAATCAAAAGGTCTCAAAGTATTGTGTTCACAAAATGCAAAAAACCGATTATTATCTTCTTTGAAGTCATAGGGTGAAAACATTCAAAAAGGGGAACAATGGGGAAATGTTCTCGCACTACGACTTCAAAGAAGTCAATGGCAGCAATTTTTTTCGACTCACCACGGCTCGACTTAGGTTGCTCCTAATTCCGAATATATAAAAAAATACATTTTTCGAAAAAAGTGCAAATAAAGTGCGACATTTTTTGTCAGAAAAGAAAACGGCATTAACTTTGTTTTTTTTTTTTTTTTACATATCGCATAATTTTTAAGAACATTGCAAAGTATGATCCCTTACTATGACTTTGGATATTCTTACGTCGGCTGGCTTAAAAAAGTATTACTCTTTGGTGTCTTATGAAGGGATCATTAGAGTTTTGCTACTCTTATAATTGAAAAAGAATGCAATTTTTCAGATAGAAGTTAATTCTTTCTATGAAAAAACCATCATTGGTTTTATAAAAAACACAATAAAGAAGAAGTTATAATAAATCTATAATATTAATAGGCAAGCCGATTTCTTGAACCCATATAAAAATTTTAATTACCAACCGCTTTTGAACAAACATACCTCATTTGAAAGGTATTTCTTTTTAGCTGTCCACCATATTTACAGATTTGCACCGTCTGGAACATTTTTTTGAATTAAAATGCATTTAAAGTTGCTACTAACACATATTTAAGCTTCAAATGAGAAACTATACAATGCTGTGTGTGTGTTTATTAAATTTGTGTTGAATTGTGAATTGGCTAAAATTGATTAGCATACCTTTAGGCTCTTATAAAATTATTTAATAACAAACCTAGTTATATATCTTCCGTGTGTTCAACAAATATTCATAATTGAATGAAAAAATTAATTTTCCTAGAATTTGAACTCTAGGGCTGGGCTCTGCTAGAACTAGTTTAAAATGAAAAATAATTAATTTTAAATTTAAATGGTATTGGAATTTAAAGCAACGTACTGAAATGGTAACCGAACCCAACGTTGGTTGTAATATTGAGTTTAAGACACAGGTAGAAGGTAATAAAGATTCGGCATAACCGAATTTAAAACTTTTACTTGTTTCCCCTTGAACACAGTAGAACACCATTTATCACCATTAAGATTACTTCCCGCGATAAAATTTTAAGAAAGGCATAACAATATAGGTTAAGTGAGGAATCCCCTCACTAACCCACAAAATTCTTAAGGAAAACCGCATAACCTTAAAAAAAATACAGACTTAACCAAATTATTCTGTGATTGTCAACCAGAATATCACAATATTTTTGGGTGTGTTTGTTGGGTTGAATGTATGTGTACGTACGTTTGTTTGTTTGAATTTGGTGCGTTTTTGGAATCTTTAAATAGCTCTCTGGTTATAAAACATTAAGAACAAGTAAGAATATGAAATGGTTTGTACTGATTTCATTCACCAATATCCAAAATTATTCAAAATTATGTCAGCCATTCTTTTTAGTCATTAAGGGGAATATGGTTGCTTTTTTCTTTTTGTAGGTTAGCATTGTACCTTTTTGAATATCATTTGAAATTTGAGATCTTTTTTAATAAAATCACGTTGGTTGTGACTGTTTTGAAATTTCGTTTTTTTTTTCTTCAGTATTTTACAATTTTATTTGTTTGTTTTATTAAATATTTTTTAGCCTATATATATTTTTTTGTTTTTGTTCTGATTTGTTTTGTTATTAATAATTTATTTTTGGGTCAGTCTGATTTTTATCAGTTGGCATGTGTGTATATGGATATTTTGTATTTCTACAAATTGCGTTAAAATTTATAGTTCTTTGAGAGTATAAAGTTTTGTTATGTTTGGACATTTTTTTTTATATGGTGGGTGTTTTTGAGAAATTTATATGCGAAAAAAAGAAAGTTTAGAATAAATTTGTTTCGAATCAGTAATCAAGCATAAAAAACACGTTTTAAAGATAGTACTGTATAACAAGTGGAAATAATTTTTGAACACTGAACCAATTATCCTCCGGATATAAATAAATGTTTTTTTGATTACATCAATAAAGTTCTATAGAATGTAGACAATATACAGTTTTATAAAGGTATGGAAGATTGTACAGTTTTAATGAAGTTTTAATGAATGTGAAAGTATTAATGAAAGCATATACATACATAATAATGTAATATATAATATATCATATATGGGCGTAATTGACGAATTATATTAATTTAAATATAAAATGAATTAGAATAATAAATCCGATTATATAAAAAAAAAAAAAATAAAAAGGTAAACTGTATAATTAAAAAGATATTAAAATAAAACAATTTAGATGGACCTTACTTGAAAACCGCTGCAACGATTTTCACCTTTTTTTTTTTTCTTTCAATAGGATTAATTGAGTTACTTTGAGGCCATTTACACGATACATTTCCACGCTGCGTGAAAGAGCTTACGTTTCGTGTTTGTAGGCGAACGGGGCAGAGATGCAAGAGGGGTAGAAAAAATTCTGATTTTCTGTTTTTGAAAAGTTTTTTGACATTTCTTTCTACACTCTTTCGTTTCTTTGACAAGTTGTTTTATTCTTATCCTAGTTTCAATAAAGTCACAAACTCTAGGTCATGAAATGTGATGAACATATTTCCAACTTCAACAAATTGCTTAAAGCCATAATTTTTTTAGTCTCAGATATGAAGTATTGTTTTATTACCACGTTGTTAACCTTTTGCGAAATGAGACCAAAATTTATAAGTTTTAAAAAATTTTCATAAACAAAATTTCAAAAAATGGATCTGGCACTTTAAAGTTTTGTTAAATTTATATTAGAGATTAACTGTGATAATTTTTAAGTAAATTCCTCCGCCACACTTTTTTTTACAAGGAATTATTTCTTGAGGATTTCGAGAAAAATGAGTTGTTTGTGAAATATTCAGTAAATGTACTCTTTCTAAATACTTTGTATCAAAAATTTATCAATTTTTTACTTTCAAATGTTATATCTATAATATTAATAGTCTAAGCGATTTCTTGTGACTGATGTTTGGTTCTACCGTTTTATCCCAATTTTGATAAAACGTATATTATTTGAAAGGTATTTCTTTTTAGCTGTTCACCAGATTTACAGATTTTTAAATTTTTTCCTTTATTTTAAGTAAATTGCATTTAAAGTTGCTACTAACACATATATCAAATTATACAATGCTATGTGTGTGTTTAGTAAATCTGTTAATGTGTTTGTAATAAAATGATTTTTTTTTGTGTTGATTTGTGAATTGGATATAATTGATTATCATACTTTTAAGGTCTTTATTTTATGAAGAAATAAAATTTCCTAGAATTTGCGCTCGAATTTCGAGGGTGCTAGTTTTATCTTAATAGCCTAGGGTTTTGGAAAAAAATAATATGACCCCATTAACCCGTTTGGAATTGCTCTTGAATTTTTAGATGCGACGCTTAAAATATAATAATCAAATGTGCAATTCTTCCGTGCTAAAAATTTGGAATAAATTGAACAACGTGAACCCATTCCTTGCCGTGGCGAAACTATGAATTTTGTAATATTTCAATAAACTAGTATAGCCCAGCACTCGAAATTCGAGTGCAAATTCTAGGAAACATTATTTTTTATTTAAATGAGCCTAAAGGTATGCTAATCAGTTTTAGCAATTCACAATTTAATACAGAGCGTCTGATATATAATTTAAATCATTCGCATTAACAGGGTGTAACGAATTATTATAAACATTTTATTTAATTTAATATATTTTTAAGACAGATTAAATATAAATTTTATCATTTTCAGCTTCTCCTCCATATGAACTATAACTATGCCAATTTTCACACTCCTCCGTGCCCGCATTTTGCTTAAAAAGGGAACTTAAAATTTACCTTCATGTATTAATATATAGATTAATTGTTCTAGTAAACTAAATGAAATCCTTACTGTGGGTTGGGAAATAAAATTGTGCTACATTTTACGAAAACTTACCCTTGTGTGCTCCTAGGGTTAAAATGATCCAAAATTCAGCAGTATTTCCAAAATATTTGATTTTTTTTTTTTTTACTTAGTCGTCCTATACTAGCTTGGGGTCATTTGTGGCGCAAAGTCCAAATTGGTTAATGACGTCAAATTATAAAATAATAATAATCATCAAATCATAAAAATCGGTCAAATTCAGCACAATTATAATTCCCAACCCATACTAATTAATTGGGACTATTGCAGGTATGATTTGTATACCCTATACCACTATGTGGCTTGGGTATAATGTGCTTTGTGCTACTGTTTGTAACTACCAATCGATTATACCGATCGAATCAGAATCACTAACTGATTCGATTTAACGATGTCCGTCCGTGTGTCCGTCCGTCCGTCCGTCTGTGTGTTCATGTAAACCTTGTAATCAAACTGCAGGTCGCAAATATGAATATATTTTGATGAATTTGGTATATAAGCTTTTATCGGCCATAGGATGAACGCTATTGAAATTGGTGAAAATCGGTCCATGTTGAGACCTAGCCCCCATACAAATGACCCCTATGAAATCGACATAAATTGCCATAAGATCCAAATTGTCATATAGATCTTACTCAAATTGGGTTTGTATGCGTTTATTACATCCATTAATGAGTAGTCTAAAAATGATCCCTATGGGACAACTCTTAGTCATAGGCCCCATATAGAGCTGCTTCCCGATCTATCTATCAAAAAACAAAAATTTTGCACTGATTCATCTCAAATTTTGTTTGTATATATTTTCGCAAAATACAAGAGACTTTACCAAACATGGCCAGGATCGGTCCATTTTTGGGCCTAGTCCCCATATAGATATAGCATCCGATATGAATTTTTTCATATCTGCAGCCAAAAAAATTATTAAAAATCCCACTCAAATTTTGTTTATGCTTATTTTCTATATCCAGCTAGTTGGGTCTAAGAGATAGGGTCTTTAAACGCATGTTATAGGGTATCGTATAGTCGGTCTAGACCGACTATAATTTTCTTACTTGTTTTTTTATAAATTTAGCCAAATTCCATGTAATTTAACTAATTTTTAAACTCTTTCTTTTAACTCATACTCTCTGTCTGTCTGTCTGCCATGGGTGGACCCCATTCACCCTTATCCAATTGATCTGAAACTTGGCCCATAGTCTTGTCGTGACTACAGATTAATTTTGGGGTAGTCACGCACAGTCACGCATGGTCACGCACAGTCACGGAGTGATCTAAATGTCATTTCCCCTCATCCGATCGATCTCAAACTTAGTCCATACACTTGCTGTGAAAAAAGATTAACTTTGACTTAGTCACGCACAGTCACGCACAGTCACGTATGGTCACGCATAGTCACGGGGTGATCTGAAGTTATTTACCCTCATCCGACCGATCTTAAACTTGATCGATATACTTGCTGCAAAGAAAGATCAACTTCGACATAGTCACGCGCAGTCACGCATAGTCACTCACAGTCACGGAGTGATTTAAAACCCATTTTCCCTTATCCGATCGATCTAAAACTTGGTCGATAGACTTGCTGTGAAAAAAGATTAACTTTGACATAGTCATGCACAGTCACGTACAGTCACGGATTAGATTAAAACCACACTTCCCCTTATCCGATGGATCTGAAACTTTATCTATAGACTTGTTGTGGCCAAAGATTAATTTTATGATAGTCACACATAGTCAGCACAGTCACGGAGATACTCAAAACTCATATGCATAATGAAAGAAAAAGTTTTAATAAAAACTTTGTTTTTATGAGTTAGATTATTCCACACTATTTCGTGATATTTTAGTGGAGATTCTGGCTTTTTCCCAGAAAATCATACACTCTGTTGTAGTGAGATTAGCACTTTCTTGCAAGGTTAATTTCCCTTGGCGAATCTATAATATTAATAGGCTAGACGATTTCTTGTGACCCATGTTTTGTTCTACCGTTTTATCCCGATTTTTAGCAAACGTTTATTATTTGAAAGGTAATTCGTTTTAGCCGATTTGCAGATATTCAGATTTTTAAATATTTTCCTTTGTTGTGAGTTAATTGCATTTAAAGTATCTACTTACACATACATAAAATTATGCAATGCTATGTGTGTGTTTATTAAATTTGTTAATGCGTTTGTAATAAAAATGAGTTTGTTTTTTGTGTTGATTTGTGAATTGGCTATAATTGATTAGCATACTTTTAGGGTCTTTATTTAATGAAAAAATAAAATTTCCTAGAATTTGCGCGCGAATTTCGAGGGCTGGAATCTGCTAGTATTATAAAATAAAACTGCAAGTTTGTCGGTTTGTAAGAAGTTTATTGCCCGTAATTCGATGGTTAACATTTCCAACTAAATAAAAATTATATTTGTTACAGCTACGAAAATATTCCGACAATATAACTTCTTGAAGTCTTAAATCACAAATTGTCTAACAGAATTAAATTTTTTTACGCGTTTAATATACAAATAAATATTGAAACTGTGATCAATTAATAAGAACCTTACTACTCAAAATACACTACATATTATTGTTTTCTCTCCGTTATTCTGTCGCGCTGATATTTATATATAGTTAATTTTTATTTTTTGATTTATACTATGTGCTTTTCTTTTCACCTTCTTATTTTTTATTTGTTTGACCGTTTTTTTTTCCTAATTGCATGCAAACCAAAGAAAAACACTAGTAAGAAAATTATAGTCGGTCTAGACCGCCCATATGATACCATATACCATTGTTTAGAGACCCTATCTTTCGGTCCAACTAATTCGATGTAGAAAATAAGCATAAACCAAATTTGAGTGGCATTGTTATTAATTTTTTTGCTACAAATATCGGGTGCTATATTTATATGGGGACTAGGTCGAAAAATGGACCGATCTTGACCATATTTGGTAAAGTCACTTATATTTTGAAAAAATATATACAAACCAAATTCGAGAAAAATCTGTGCAACATTTTTGTTTTTTGATAGATTTAAGTGAAGATCGGGAAGCAGCTTATATGGGACCTATGACAATGGATTGTCCTATAGGGATTATTTTTGGACTACTGATTAATGGATACAATAAACACATACAAACCCAATTTGACTAATTTGGTTTTATAATTTGGATCTTATGGCACTTCATGTCGGTTTCATAGGGGTCATTTGTATGGGGGCTAGGTCTGAACATGGACCTAATTTCACCAATTTCAATAGCGTTCATCCTGTGGCCGATGGCAGCTTATATAGCAAATTTCATCAAAATATATTCATATTTGCGACCTGTAGTTTGATTACAAGCTTTACATGGACAAGCAGACGGACGTACGGACGGACGGACATTGCTTAATCGACTCAGAACGTGATTCTGAGTCGATCGGTATAATTAAAGATGGGTCTAGGTCAAATATTTTTGGTTGTTACAAACAGCAGCACAAAGTCATTATACCCAAACCACATAGGGGTATAGGGTATAAAAAAATAATAAATATATTTTGTTGTGTCATATTTTATTTATTGAAATAAAGTTGAATGCTTTTTTTATTACATTTTGTTTATCTTGAAATCAAATAAGAAATTATGTGAAAAAATAAGGTACGAGTTATCTCGTAGTTGGCATATCCAAATGAAATTTTATATAAGTAGGCCAAACTACAAGATATCTCGTATTACCTAAAAATGCCTAAATTTATGTTGGCACATGACGTTAGATTTATTAGTGAGTTCGTTAAAAACTTTATGAATTATTTATGTTGCATAATTTTTATATGTTATTAATTTTTAAACATTTAAATTTATAAAACTTATTAAATTTGTAAAATAGTTCTTGTGAAACTTTAAGAAACTTATCGTTATTTAACCAAAGTTAGTTCAAGAAACTCAAAAAATTCATCTGCGAATTGATGATAATCTAACTCATGGACAAAGGGACATCGATAAAGGCCAAAAAAAAAAATACTTTATAAGGATAAATGATGTAAAGCAAGTTACGGTGAATAACCTGAATCTTTTGTTGAAATTTATTTAAATATTGTTATTTACAATCGATAATAATTTAAACTTCGAATACAATATACATATATAAGAATTATTCAATCTGCCAGCCATCACAAAAAGATTCGCTACGTGTCGGTTATTAACAAATGTTTTATATTCATACATCCATGTCATTTATCACATTAGCAACGGGCCATTTAGTTATTTTAAAATAAAACCCCCATAAAAAAAACACAAAAAAAAAAGAAAAGAAAAAAAACTTCGCAACAATTTAAGATGATTTTTATCAAAAATTATTGACTGTAACGGCGTAAATGTCAAAAATGTCAGATGGTAAAGCACATCACACAAAAGAATATCCCTAAATATTAAAAATTGTTGAAATAAATTATACAAGAAACCAGATCCGGTTGTCAAACTCATGGAAAATAAAATTCACAAATATAAAAATGTTCCCCAAGAACTGGACAACAATTTAATTTATTAAAATCTTCACAGACAAAGGAATAATATCCAGGCATAACCTAAAACTAAAAATAACCCAATAAAAACAATGTAAAAGAAACAGTTCTACTTATTACTTTGGTAGGATAAATGATAAAAGAATCGAAAGTAATCATATGCGTGTAGAACATTTATTAAACGATTTTATTATGCAGCCGTAGAAAAGGAATGAGGGACTCCATGTAAAGAAACTGTAACTAAATTTAAATTTTAAAAACGAATTCTTTAGCTAAAGTCCAAAGAGATAAAACAAAAATACAAAAAACACCAAAGAACGAAATACACAAATATTGCCACATGGTCGGTTTATGTACGGTTCGTTGGCTAGCTGCTACTCTTCTTTTGGCTGAACATGAAAACACAAGTATTTGCAACAATCTGTGAATGATTTAAAAAGAATAACAATATCTAGCCATAGATCCTTGGCGAGTGTTTAAGTACATGATGATGTCTTCTTTTTCACTTTTCAGCTGCTGTATTTTGCTGTGTTTGTCGTCCGAAGGCAAAACTATCAGCGATTTTCGCATAGTAATAATTTTGGTGGACGTGATGGGAATTGATGTTTGATTTGCCTTGATGATTGCAATGATAATGACGATGATGTGGAATGATGGTGATGGCAATGCAAACATACAAAAAAAGAAATCAAACAGATAATAACGCATTCAATACTTATCTGCCATCTTGTTGCAATTGTCAACATTTTCACTTACACTGGTATCACATCATTTTCATCGTCCTCTCGTCATGAGCAACATAAAGACGAGTTCAATTGACCAATCAAATATTACACTCACAATAAAATGTTAGTGAAATGAAAGGAAAATATATGAAAGTTTAATTCTGTTCAAAAAAAATATAATATTTTTTAGCAAAAATGTGTTTCTCGAGAAGAAGAAAGCATATATTTCAAAAATTCATAACTACACTTTATTCTTAATCGGACTGGTTTCTGGCATTTCAGCCATTATACAATGCTATGTGTGTGTTTATTAAATTTGTTGATGTGTTTGTAAGTTTGTTTTCTTCATTCACAATAATAATAAACCAAAAAATGTTGGTTTATGAATTGGCTAAGTTGAAAAAAAAGTTGACTAGAATTTGCACTCGAATTTCAAGCGTTAGAATCTACTAGTTAATATAATTATAATAATTATAGTTATAATAATAATTATAATAATAATTATAATTGTATTGATTATAGTAATAAGTATTAAAATAATACTTCTAATTATAAGTATAATAATAAGCCTTAATTGCAATTTTGCTGAAGAATGAAATGAAAAATCATCGATGGTTCTTGAGTTATATGTAGCTGAAAAGCTAAGCAAACAAATATCATTATAAGAAAAAAATATGAAAGGTTATAAAAATTGTTGGGCCTAGTATCTTAACCTTGACTTGAAATTTTTCACCTCCAAGGAAATGACCCCAAAATGTTCCACAGTGTTTTATGTTTTTACTTGAAAATTAACCGTTTTAATTTTTAAAAAAGTAAACGCTTTTTGCTTTTTTCTTTTTATTTTGATTTGGCATGTTTTTGCGGTTTTTGAGGTACTGTTTTGGGCTTTTTCCTTGAAAAAAAGTTGCCATCACTGTGTTTAAGGTTTTGAAGCAAAAAAAGGCTTTAAAGCATAGATGTTCACACAATGCCCGGAGGGGCCGACTGCTTTTCCTAATTTTCACATACACGACTCGAATGTTAACAAAACGAACTGCAAGAGCATAAGAAATAATAATTTCATTCAGTTGTATGCCGAATTTTCAACAAGCAGGTTGCGGCCGCTATATTTGTTAAAAAAAAACAAAAACAAAACACAGCCCAACTGAGTGGTTTTATGATTCTTTTTTTCAGCATTTTTAGTACACTGCGAATAATTTTGTTTTTGTGTAAAAATTTTTTATTATTAATTTGAAAAGTGGAAAGTAGTGTGGGAAAAAAATTTTTATTTACATTAAATATATTTAATGAAGCTGAGTGCCTTTATTTCATTTAGACGATGTTTAATCATTCATACATGAATTAACTTTATATTAAAAACAAAAATTCAAAAAATTCCAAAAAAAATTCAAAAATTCAAATTCAAAAAAAATCAAAAAAAAAAAAATATAAAAAATGTTCATCCATACTTGAATTCATATTTTTATTTACGCTTTTTATTTATTTTATTTACTTATTTATTTATTTATTATTTTATTTATATATACGGCACACGTAACTAGGGAACTATGGGCGACCGACAACAAATAAAAGAAATACAAGAAATTCTGTTGAAAAATAAAGTGCGAAAAAACAAAACAAAAAAAGAATTTTTTCATTTCATATTATTTCATTTTTCATTTAAAGTGATTTTGTTCAGTGCATAGGACCAATACATCGCCTTTTTTTTTGTAACATAACTAATTCATTCTCATTTCCCTTTGTGGCCATCACTGCTCTAAAGCAGTGGTCAGCAGACACATAACATCATATTTTGCTTTGTGTGAGTGAACGGCAATCTCTCTCTTACTCAATGCACTTAGAGAAACTTATTGTAAAAGCAAGAAAAAGTACGTTAGTAAAAAAAAATTAATTATGTAACCTATTTTAAGGGTCACGTTGTATAACACGATCAATATCAATATCCTATGGGCAACATTCTATGCGAATAAGATCCTCAATTTGGTAGGCGATTTCTAGTTTTCTAGTTTTATTTTTAATAAATTTTAACGAGGAAAATGAAGACCCAAACATCCAATACAACTTAAGTATTTCATTCTTTGATTTCGGACCAGTTGTAAGCGGTAGATTCAACTCATTTCTCATGTTTAAAAGTTCCTCTTTGATATCAACACTTTGCTTTTCAATATTACATAACAAAGGATTATTCAATTATATTTTCTATTTGATTAAAAATATTAAGACGAATACTGTACTTTATTAGTGAAATTCCCAATATATTAACATATTCATTTAATTTTCTTAAATTATATGGGAATATATTGAAAACTTCAAAAGTTCTTGTTAAATAAATCACACGAACACTATTTCAATAATAGTTTTATTTTTTATTAAACAAGAATTCACATTCAAAATTTACATTTATTCTCTCAGAGCATCTCGAACAAAAAGCGTCGAATCAACGCCTTCGTTCGAATGCTCATGCGAGACTGATTTTTTAATCAGTTGTGGTTTTGCCGATCATTGCTCTAAAGAGACCACCAAATTCAAAAATTTCCAAAAAAAAAAAAAAAAATTCTGTTTAAAGAAATAAATTTTTTGAGTTTAAAAATTAATTTTTGTTGAAATAAAAACTTTATTTTGAAATAATTCAGGCTCAAGATTAAATATTTTTACTTTAAATAAAGCAAAAACATTGGCACATTTGCCTCAGAAATTGATCTATATTCTGCATGACAGGTCATACAGCAGTTTCGTGAAGAGTTACCAACCCTCATCAGTAACCAAAAGCAGTAGATTGTTTGTTTGGTAAAAAGTTAAATTCATATACATTTGCTGAAAACAACCAAATGAGAATTCAAGCAAAGTTATGGTGAAAAAAAAACCTCTAAGCATTCTTTTAAATCGTTTAACTTAATTTTTCCTCAAGTGTAAATGCAATGAATCGTACATTTACAAAAGCAACTCATCGTGGGTCAAAAAAGTATTTCAGTTTTTCTTTGAGGATGCCACTATGTCGTTGAAATGGACTAACGATGAACATAAATTTAGAAGAGGCGCAATAGTGGTGGTAGTCATTATCCATGTCCTTCACTTTTAACCAGCATCACAGTCAATATTGAAAACCATCACAAACCAATCGAACGAATAAAGCAACAACTACAGCTGTTCCGTGTAGGAAAAAAAAACAAATAATATCATCTCTGGCTGTTACATTGAGTCTACACTTCATGTTTCAAAAATCAACTCTCAATATGTTTTCTATATAAGTATGTATGTGTATTTTTTTTCAGCTCTATTCCAATAGTTAAGTGTATTTGAACAATAGTGTCAATTAAAGTTTACACAATTGTTAAGAAATCTGTGTCGAACTCCCAAAACCACAAAAAAAAAAGAAAAAATATTAAAAACGGGGAAAAAACAACCACAGAAACCAATAATAAATGTGCTTTTTTTCATATACGTGCTGGGAAATTTAAGAGTTCATTTCCTTTTTTTCTCTGTTAATATTGTACTAAAACTTTGTTAAACATGATTACATTTTTCGTGCAAATAATTTTGTTTAAACTTTATTATTTAAATAATAATTTAATTTGTTTTTTTTTTGTTTATTATTATTAGTTTTTGTTTGTTTTTACTTGGCTCTTGAACAATGCTTCCTCATTTTAACTAAAGGTGAAACTTGTTTGGTGATTACTACAATGGCTTGAGTGATCAACCATGATAAAATGTGTATTAACAAAGTTTTACAATGTTTAATCACATTCTGTTGTTTATTTTCCATTATATGGCTTATTAATCAACTATTTTAAAATGAATTTTGCCTGGAAATTCCATGTTAGAAAAAGTTTACAGGAACTTTGTACTAAAAATACAATTTAAATCTACTCTCGGTAGGATTTTTTTCTATTAAACATTTATTATATTGCATTATTAAGAGTATGTTTGTAAGTTAAAGGAAACCTTTATTTATACATTGTACAAACTGAAAAAATTTTAGTAAATAATTGATGTTACTATAAGTTCATTACAGTTACAATACCTATATACTCATATATATAGAATACATTTGTAATTGTTTAAAATAAATGAACATCTTTTGTTTAAACGAAAGTACAAAGCCTAATATTTTTTTTTACACACTCCAACTTTTGTGACTAGTAAATCTGTGATATTTCAATTTATAAATAATATTAGTAATTGTCAAATTTTGTGGTTCAAGATTTATTTATAATGTGTACTAATAATGTGCAAAAGTATTTAAAGGCTGATATTAATGTTCAGAAAATACACACATCAAACACACAATGTTTTGTTCTAAAGCAGCCAACACATATTTTTATTTTCATATCAATTATGTGTGTTTCTAAATTTTGTATGGTGCCGAACACAATGAGGACTGTGTTTCGTTTTAATATTTCGTTATGTACACGAACATGTTTCTATCACGTATTTTTTTTTCGAACACACATAAACCACACAGATTCGAGTGTAGATTTATTTTAAGTTCGTTTTCTTGCACGTGTACTGCTAAAAAACAGAACATGTTCTTCAACGCGTACATCTAAAAATTAAAACATTATCCACTCGCGATCGGAAAAATCTCATAGGCCCATATTATAACGACAACAATTGTTTCAACCAAATTTATTTAAAAAAATCTAAAATAATTCATTAGCAGTCATAAAAAATAAAAATAAAAAGATAATAATAAAAATAATAAATAGATAGTAATAAAATAGAAAACAGAGAAATTTTATAAGTTGTTTATGACTTAATTTCGTTTTTTTTTTTATTATTATTTTTTTTTATTATTATGTTTATTATTATTATTTTTATTTTTTGTAACTGCTAATTAATTGTTTTAGATTTTTTTTTTAAATTTGGTTGAAACAATTGTTGTCGTTATTATAGGGATGTATCAGATTTTTCCGATCGCGAGTGGATAATGTTTTAATTTTTAGATGTACGCATTCAAGAACATGTTCTGTTTTTTTAGCAATACAAAAATGGATAAATTTCAATTTCAATTCAATTCAATTCTTTATTTACATAATATTTAAATGTAATTTTGTTTAACAATTTTTCACAAGGAGTTTAGGATTGTTTCCTTTTCTACTTAAATATTAATTACAATCTTTTATATTATATTAAAGTTTTAAATAATATCGGATAAGTCGGAGGCAAAAATTTTCAAAAAACCTTTGTGTTAATTTTAAGTTAAGATAAAATCAAAGTTAAGGGTAAAATTATGTTGAGCCGAGCTCATTAATATGGTTTAAATCTGAGTTGAGATAACTGATATTGAAGTTTAATGTTAGTTTTTGAATTTTATTATTTACTGGTTCGACGTTTGCTATATAATGAAGTCGTCGAGTAGAGTGGTACCAAGGCAAATTGTGAATCATTTTTAAAAGTTTATTTTGCGCAATTTGTAATTTTTTTATGTGACACTGTGCAGCACTGGACCAAACTGGAGCAGCATAAAACATTATGGCATGAAATACGGACTTCAGTATAAGGGTTTTGTTGACGATATTAAGTTTGGAGTTCCGGTTTATCAACGGGTATAACAATCTTATTAGTTTATTAACCTTGTCTATGATATAAGGGATGTGGTCTTTGAATTTTAGTTTGGGATCTAACACCACACCCAAATATTTGACCTTGTTCTCCCAAGTTATGTGACTATTATTAAAAGCTACAGGTTGTTGAGGTAGAAAACATTGTTTGCGTCTTCGCGAGAAATAAATAGCTTGTGTCTTTAGTGGGTTAACTAATATTTTCCATTTTGTAAAGTATGAATTTACTTCGATCAGTGCGGCTTCTAAGTTGTTAATTATATCGACGGCGAGTATACCCGAACTAAGTAGGGCGGTGTCATCAGCAAAAATTGATGTAGCGCAGCAATGCAGAGTTGGAAAGTCTGCTGTGTATATATTATATAAAATAGGTGAGAGACAGGATCCCTGAGGACAACCAGCAGTAATTTCTTTAATAGTCGAGGTGCTGGATCCAATAAAAACATTAAAATAGCGTTCTGAGAGGAAACTATGTATTATTTTTATGAGCTCAACAGGAAAATTTAATTTGATCATTTTGAAAATGAGACCATTATGCCAGACCGAATCAAATGCAGCTTTTATATCCATTAATATCATACCAGCGGACTTGCCGGAATTGAAGTTGGAATTTACAATGTTTCTTATTCTTACTAAGGGTTGAACTGTATTATGTTCCTTGCGAAATCCAAATTGTTGTGGAGGTAATAAGCTTTCAGCATCAATAAAATCTGTAATTTTTTCCTTAATTACTTTCTCAAGTATTTTACTTAACGACGATAAAAGACTTATGGGTCTATAAGAATTAGAACAATCAAGCGGCTTGTTTGGCTTCCGTATGGGAAGTATTTTAGAAAGTTTCCATATTTTAGGAAAATAATGCAATTTTAAACAACAGTTTATAATTGTTGTTAAATATTTGAGTCCCTTTTTTGGCAGATTTTTTAAACATTTCTTAGTTATCCCATCTCTTCCAGGGGATTTTTTAGGTTTGAGCTTCTTCATAATGTCCAGTATTTTGTTAATAGAAATATATAAATCATTATGAGGGATGTAGTTGCTGGAGTAAAGGTTATTTATCGCACTGTTAACATCTGCAATGGTTGACGGATCACTTAAATGTGCTGAAATTGTGTGGTTTTGGCTGAATGTTTGCGCTAGGATTTCACATTTCTCTTGCTGTGTGTTGTAACTGGTGTTAAGTTTTAGTATGGGGATGTTTGTACATTTTTTCTTTAATAGTTTGGATATATTCCAAAAAGGAGCTGAGCCCTTGTCTAGTGATGAGAGCTTTTTATTCCAAGTATTATTTTTAAACTTCTTTATCTCTTCTGAAATACGAAAATTATATATTTTCATTTGACTGTTATCACGAATATCTCTATATCGTTTCCAGTTTCTCCTGTAGATATTTCTTATTTGGATTAGATGTTTTATGTACTGGGGTAACTCTTGTGTTTTGACTGCAGCGATTCTTTTTGGAACACTATGGTTAATAGCATCGGATATTGTGTTACTAAGCGTGATTATCATTGAATCGACCAGTTCCCTATTATTTTCATTGTTTTCATCTGGGATTGTTAGATTTCTTTTGATGTATGTAGAGTAACGAAACCAGTCTGCTTTTTTATAATCATAGAAAGACTTTTGGACAGAGCTGAATTCATTGTTTATTGTAATTTTAATAGGATTATGGTCAGAACCGAGATCGTTAATGACGTTAACCGGAGTAATACTATTGGATAAGTCAGTCAGAAAGAAATCTAAAGTAGATGATTGCCTTCTGTGATCGGATGGTATGTATGTGTGTTCATTTGGATATAATATTTGGAAATTTTCGGAATCTAATTTCTCATACAATAGATTTCCCCAACAATTTGCACGCTGACAACCCCATAGACTATGTCTACAGTTAAAATCGCCGCCAAAAATAAAATTTTCATCAACGCTATGTAGTTTACGGAGATCAGATTTAAACTTTAGTTTTTTTTCATTATCTCTGCCAGGAGATCCACCAGGGAAATAGCAGGAAAATATATTTATATAGTTACCGTTTGATGTTCTTACTTTGACTCCAATATTTTCGATTAAAAAAGTGTTTAAAGGTGGTATAAAAGAGTGTTCTACGTTTTTTTTTGGACTAAAACAGCTACACCTCCCCCTCTGCCTTCGTCTCTGTCTTTTCTATAACAATAAAACTTTGGGTGTTTTATTGGATATTATGACTTATTAAAAAGTTAAAGAGTTCATCGTTTTTGTTACGAATGCCTCTGGCGTTCCATGATATAATATTTAAATTTCTACTCATATAAAAATTTACAGGCGAGTGATGTAATCACTTCAAATTGATCTGCTTTACATTTACAATTTTTTAATTTGGAAATAAGCTTAAAAGTTAAGTTTTTGATTTCTTCTACAGAAAATAAGTTATTTGTATTCTTATTACCATTATTGCTGTTGTTGGATTGGTGATTCCATTCAGGATTTCTGTTTGTATCCCTTTGATTTAGATTGTTTGGAAATTGTGAACTGTAATTTGTACTAAAGTCAAAGTTAGTGCGGCCATTATTTGGTTGTTGACTTGATCTATAAGATTTCGGCTTGAAACGTTGCCTTATTTGTTGATATTGTTGCCTGCTTGGACAATCTAACGAAGATGATTTGTGTGGACCCTTACAATTAGCGCATTTAATTGTTTCACAGGTACACTCTGTAGTTTTGTGATTTCCAGCACATTTAGCACAAAAAGTTTTAACTCTGCAACGACTGGATCCATGACCCAACATTTGACAGTTGTGGCACTGGGTTAAGTTTGATGACTTGTTTCTTTGGAAATCCCATTTAACTTTAACGTAATCAATGACAGAGTAGTTTTGTCTTAATTCTTTAATGCTGATAGACTTTCTTTGAAAGTAAACTATATATATTGCCTGCTCATTGTTAGGACCAATTGATTTGGTTACAAGCTTAACATCTAAACATGATAACTTCATGTCAGTTAATTTTTTTTTAATAACAAGTGGATCAAATTTGTCTAATCCAAGCAACACTGCTTTATATGGTTTTTCATTCTTTGTACCATAAGTAAAAAATTCAAATTTATTCTCTAAATGGATAAATAATTTGGAATTATACTGTGAATCTTGAGGTATGGAAGTAAACTTTACAATATCTGACATCATGGTATTTGGACGTGGAGGTAGATTGTCCAGAAACGAGAATTATAATTGTAAATGAGTACTGCTATCTTGGAGTCCTACTAACACCAAAGTTGAGTTTTAAAAAACATTTAGAAACGAGAAACAATGCAGCCAGATATGTATAATGACAACATGGAATACATACATATGTAAAACCCATAAATTTCTGGAAGCAAAGTGGTGGCTATTTCAAGCTGTCTGTAGATCCATCCAGAGTTACGCAGCACAAATATGGGGTGGGTCACTCTTTAAGGAAGTTGACAAATTGCAGATATCATATAAAAAGTCAATATTAAATGAATTCCGCTGATTTGAAAAATTTAAAAAATTTTAATTTTATTTTTATATTTAAAGAAAAAACTCAAGTCAAACCTCCGACCAACGACGTGATGTCATTGTCGTAAGCGCAACATAGCAATTTAGTTTATAAATTTTACTGTAAATAATCTTATAAAATGAAATAAAGAACTAGCTATCTATCTATCTATCTACTAATGTTCCCAGAAGCGATGACATACAGTTGGTGAGAATACATTGGAATCTTTCACAAAATTCAAAATTTACCAATATTGTTTTTTAATAATTTCGCGATATCCGATAGCTTAAGCTACTAGTACTTTAACTTTAATATTTATTATAATTTGAATTGGAATAAATATCAAATAAAATAAATAAACTTCGTAAGAAAATTATAGTCGGTCTAGACCCTAGCATGCGTTTAGAGAATTGGTCTTAGGGCCAACTACTTGGGTGTAAAAAATAAACATAAACCAAATCTAAGTGAAATTATTCTTTTTTTTTTGTTTTCGGATATGAAAAAGTTCATATAGGATGTTATATTTTTTATGGGGACTAGGTCGAAAAATGGACCGAACCTGACCATATTTGATAGGGTCACTTCAAAAACAAATACAAATGAAATTTGTCTAAAAATCTGTGCAATATTTTAGTTTTTTAATAGTTTTAAGTGAAGATCGAGAAGCAGCTTTATATGGGGGCTATGAATAGGAATTGTCCTATAGGGTTTAGTTTTGGACTGCTGATAAATGGAAGTATATAAACATAAACAAACCCAATTTGACCGAGATCTAAATGATAATGATAATTTAGATCTTATGGCAATTTAAGTCGGTCTCATATGCACCGATTTTTACCAATTTCAATAGCGTTCATGCTATGGCTGATAGAAGCTTATATATTTACCACCTGTAATTTGATTACAAGGTTTACAGACGGACGGACAGAAGGACATCGCTAAATCGACTCAGAAAGTGATTCTGAGTCGATCGATATTTTTGGTAGTACAAACATCAACACAAAGTCATTATACTCTGACCACTATAGTGGTATAGGGTATAAAAAGATAACCGAAAAATTTACTGTTTTTAGTGATGACAAAAGAATGGAAACGTTTAAGCTTTTATAACAGAGCTCATTAAAACAAAAAAAAGAGAAGATGGTGTATAAAATCTTAACCGTTATTTAAATATTTATTGTTTTTAAGACAATTTCTTTGAACTGTTTTATAAACACAATTGTATTTTTCAGTGTTTTAATCTTATAATTAATAGCAAGAAAAAAAGTTTTGTCAAGAGTTAGAAACCAGAATAATAGATGATTTTACTGTTAGTCTTAAGTAAAAGAAAATTTGTGAGAATTGTTTTATGAGTTAAATCCATAATTTCAATAATTCTCAAGAAATATCGATATTATCTTCATGTTTCCGACCTATAGGTTAGATTAGGTTAGAAGTGGCTGCTAGTCCAAAGGAAAGGCACACTTAGACTCTGTGGTCCATTGTGATACCACGGGACGAATAGTTGTTCCCCTCAGTCCCCACCGTAGAACCAGTTTGAGCTCCTGATGAAGCCCCCTGATAGGTGAAATTTCCACATTTGAGAGATCAGAGAGATCGTGAAGAATCGGCGATCCCAATGTTCCCCATCCTCCACATCCATGACAGAAGTCATTTGACGAGACCCTGAGGCGTTCAGCGTATCTCCCTGTGAGGCAGTGCTCATTGATAACAGCAACTACCGCTGAAATCCCCCACGGGGGGGGGGGGGGGGGTGATAGTAGCACACTAGTACGCTTACGATTCAGAGCCGGCCAGATTTGTCTCGTGATCCTACACGTTGATCCATTAGCCCATCTGTTATCCGTTATGCCATCGGTGCGAAGCCGAAGTTCCAGCTTGCATGATTTCATGGGTGTACCCACACATTTCAAGTCCGCTGGAACCCATAAGGTAGTACCCTATCTTGCCAGCTCATCAGCTTTACAGTTTCCCGGTATATTTCTGTGCCCTGGGACCCATATGAGTCTGATATCAAAATCGCTTGGCCATCTCATTTAAAGACGTGCGGCAGTTAAGGGTGGTTCTTGTTTTCAGGATCATTGATTCCAAGGATTTTACCGCGGCTTGACTATCAGAGTAGATGTTGACTGAGGTTGTAGACAGAATATTCCGACCCAACCAATCAGCAACTTCCTTTATTGCCAGTATCTCCGCCTGATATACACTGCAGTGGTCTGGCAACCTCCGAACCAGATTTAGTCTAAGCTTCTTTGAATAGACTCCGAAACCAACTTGGCCACACAAAACAATCCGTCAGTGTATA
Source organism: Cordilura impudica (assembly GCA_963682025.1). NCBI lineage: Eukaryota > Metazoa > Arthropoda > Insecta > Diptera > Scathophagidae > Cordilura > Cordilura impudica. Next base: position 129,206,914 of record OY821517.1, read on the forward strand.
AATTTATGGAACGCCTGCTACCTGGAGTCCTCCCAGACCAAGATTCCCTGGTTGGTATTAGAGCATTCTAGTGTCGTTCGAATACGCTCCTTGGAGTAGTGTAGTACCTAAAGAGCTGTATGCAGCTTGTTAAGGAATCTTAGCAGAAAATTTTCATATATTTCTAAAGAAAAAAAAGCACAAAAGTATCTTTCTGTGCAACAGTAGCAATCAACTGTTTCCCGTCAATTATTAAGAACTGTGAAATTGAAATTGAAAACAACCATGTTTGCAACTGAAAAAGAACTTCTAATTTTTTAAGCTTATTACATTTTGTTTATGCTTACCTCTCCTGTCAAAATTCCGTTCAGAAAGAACGAAAAATTAGATATTCCTGCTCGAAGCCTGGGTTGCCTAACTTAATTTACGTAAAAAAAAGTAGTAAAAACAATACAACTTTTTTAAAAAGCTGCAGACTAACAACAGAAATTTTTAGACAGAAAAATTCCTTAAGCATTTCTGAAGCGTTTTTTTATATGAAGTTTTTGATTCCTTAGCAAGCTGCATACAGCTCTTAAAGAGGTAATTAACAATCTGAAACTAAAAATTTATGCTCGAGCAATTGAAGCTGATCTTGGTTGTTATCGTTCTGTCAAGAAACCATTAATATCAGGAAAAATAGTTTGGCTCGCATAAATTTTGCTAAAGAACACATGAATTGTTCTCTTTTCAGAGGAGTCCAAGTTTAATTTAAGAGGCCATGTGTACGATGGCCAAAGGAAAAAAACCTAGACGCAATGAATACAAAACAGTTTAGTTTGGACGTGGCTCTCCCTGGCTTTACGGGCCAATAATATTAAAATCGTTCGTTGCGTTTTCGAGAAATATCGCTGTAAAAAAAATATGAAATTTTTCGAAAGCCAGTCAGTCCCGATGTCAATAGTAAAAACTTATGATATTTGCAAATGAGTATTTAAACAAGGCTCCAGCATTTGGGGAAAGTGTTTTACATTCAGTTGAGGGCAAGTATTTTTGGCATTGAAGGAAAAATGTTAGTTAGTTAGTAGATGTGGTGGCATTATAATTTGGGGTTGTATGGTAGACAAGGGGATTGGTAACTCGTATTTATTAAGTCTACAATGGATCAAATTGGATCATAAAAATTTTAAAGAAATTTGAAACAAAAAGCACAACCACTAGGCCTTGGAGGAGATTTTTTGTTTCAACAAGATAATGATCCAAAACATTCCGCACACAATGTCAACCAGTGATTGCCCTACCATACCAAAAATCAATTCATCTTTGTGTGGGATTTGGGGGATTTTCTTGGGCAACATAAAATAAACACGAAGGAATTGTTAATAGCGGCAATTTAAATGTGTGGGATATCATAAGTAAAGAGAACACTTCCAAGTTAGTTACAACGATACCAAATCAGCTTACAGGGGTCATAAATCCCAAAGTATATCCATCCTGCAAGGTAATAACTTGAGCAATATTTAATGTAAATTTAGCTTTTTTGTACTAATATTTAAATGGTTTTTATCTTTTTTTTTACGTTTTTTTTAAATTTGTTAAGTTAAAAAAAATATTTTAAAACTAATAAATAACTCAGTAATTTATAAGAAAAAAAGAATAATGCAGCTGAGTTAATTGTTTCTTATTTTCTCTACACTTTCATAGAAAGTGTTTATCTTTAACTTATCGTCTCTGAATAGCTTCTGAGTCGATTATCGGATTTTGGTTTATTAGTTTTTTATTTATTTCTCTGTTCATTTATAGATTATGAGATCTACAAATTAGATATTACAGCAAATAATATAATGCGCTCAAAATAAACTTATCATAATATGTTATATTAAATATTTTAAATGGGGGAAAAAAAGCTTTATGTGAATGTAAACCAGTTCAAATGACTTGTTATTTAATAAATTTGCCCAAAGTACATTTATTTTACGAATTTAATTTATTGTACGAATTTATCATACGTTTATCTTACACAAAGTAAAGTGCTATTATATGGCATTAAAGTAATAAAAATTACTTTAACTGTTTTTACGAAATTGAAATTTCATGGAAGTATTAAAATTTTAGACATTCACCATAAATTTTTTCATATAAATTTCAAACGTCTCGTTACTCTTCGTTTTATGACATGATATTAAAAAAAAATTATTCGTGGATAGAAAATTATTAGTACCTATAATATTAACAGGCTAGGCGATTTCTTGTGACCAATGTTTTGTTCTATCATTTTATCCTGATTTTGACAAAACGTATATTTTTTTAAAAGTATTTCTTTTTAGCTGTTCACCAGGCTTACAGATTTTGAAATTTTTGCCATTATTTGAGTAAATTGCATATAAAGCTGCTACTAACACATACATAAAAGTATACAATGCTATGTGTGTGCTTATTAAATTTGTTAATGTGTTTGTAAGTTTGTTTTCTTCATTCATAATAATAATAAACCAAAAAAAAAAAATCATGTGAGTCCGATCACAGGGGAGATGTGTAAACATCTGGTAATAAATAAAATGCAGAAAACAGCGACAAAAAGGTTATTACATATCATAATTTTTTCACCAAACAATCATGTCACACCGATTTGTCTTAATGCTTACTTGTTACGCGTAAGATCTTACGCTCATATATTACGCTGTTTTTGTGATTGTATTGTGAATTAGAAATTTACCCCCCTGCGCGTATAGATGTTTACACATCAAAAAGTGTTGGTTGGCTGGAATCTGATAGTTAAATTTATTATTTAAAAACCTAAATGCATTTACCGCGCAAATATTTTCTTTGTCAATTGTAAATCAACAAACACCAAGTAAGAACGTTATAATTGATCAATGACAACTCTGTGGTTTTCTAGAATTACTCCGTATGTCATAAAACCAAAATGTTCAGGGGAGCCAAAAAACGTTATATTTGAAATTATGGGCTCGATATAAAGTGTTTAGAGCTTTTTATTTAACAGTCCTGACGATATGGGCAATAAATAAAATTTTGAGTCAAAAATCTTCGGAGGAATAGATCTTAGAGAAGGACGAAAAAAACAATATGTAAATAACAGTTAAAGTGTGTGCTGATAAAAAAAAACTTATGTCGACAAACTTCGTTTTCTTTGAAAAAGAAAACTACCAATGCAACCACCCATGTAGACTTAAGTTGTTGTTGCTTGAGAAATGGATTTTTTTGTTCGTCAACAAAAAGTTAACGGGACTTAGGATGAGAATATAACAACGTATCAAGAATAATAGTGACAAAAAAGAACAGGAACAAACACTCAAGTTTTTATAATAACAACGTATGTCGCTATGTGTCGTTTTCTGAGAAAATAATTTGTCAGCGATCAAAAGTAGGTTGACATACGTCGTTAGTGCTGCAAATTAATTTAATAAACATTTATGTTACGTCGTTATTTAAAGAAAAAACTCAGAAATGGTCAATATTTTTTTAAAAAAATGTAACGCATGTAAAGAGCGTTAAAAATTAATATATTTGGCATCGTTAACTCAAAACTGACAAAAATGGACATACGCGGTTATTCCAGAAAACCACAGAACTAACCCATGAATTTTGCAATAGGGACTCAGGTTCAGAAATGGTTGGAAGCCAAATCATTTCTTAGTGGTTTTTGTGACTAACCGATACAATTATTTTTGATGGCATAAAACTTATAAAATCATGAACACAGAGTGACGTAGTGTATACTTAATTAATCATAATAATCTATAATATTAATACCTAGGTGATATCTTGTTACCGATGTTTTGTTCTACCGTTTTATCCCGATTTTGACCAAACATATATTATTTGAAAGGCATTTCTTTTTAGCTGTTTACCAGATTTACAGATTTTTTATTTTTTTTTTTTTTTTTTTTTTTTGAGTAAATTGCATTTAATATTGCTACAAACACATACATAAAATTATACATATGCTATGTGTGTGTTTATTAAATTTGTTAATGTAATAATAAACCATAATAATAATAAACCAAAAAAGTGTTGGTTTGTGAATTGGCTAAGTTGAGAAATAAAGTTGCCTAGAAATTGCACTCGAATTTCGGGAGCTGGAGTCTGCTAGTTATAATTAATATTTAAAAAACCATAAAAGAAGTCCTTGACATAAATATCTTATTTACATGTTATTCGGACTAGTATGGAAAGGAGTTATTTTCGAAAAAGTAAAAAATTGTCAAAGACGCATGCTTTTTTTATTTATAAATCTTAAAACTTGTTTAAATACATGCAGATAAAAATGTTATAATAAAATAAGTAAGGAAATTTTAATCGGTCTAGATCTATGCCATACTCGAAACGAGAAGCAATGATTAGATATAAAAAATAAGCATAAACCCAATTTTTGAGCCATTGTTATTAAGTTGCAGATATGAAAAGGTTCAAGTACCAATCACGGCCATATTTACTAAAGTCACTTACTTTTCTAAAAAACATATATAAACAAAATTTGAAAAAATCTATGCAATATTTTTTTAAAAGTTTTAAGTGAAGTTCCCGATCTTTTATATGGGGTCTATGACTAAAACTGGTTCTGTAGCGTTTATTTTTTGACGAATGATTAGTAGGTATAATAGACACACACACACACACACATACCAAATTTTATCGATATATCTATAATATTAATAGGCAAGGCGATTTCTTGTGACCGATATAAAAATTGTATTTAATAACGGATTTTTACCAAACATACCTCATTTGAAAGGTATTTCTTTTTAGCTGTCCACCAGATTTACAAATTTGCACCGTCTAGAAAATTTTTTTGGAGGAATGCTCATTTAAAGTTGCTACTAACACATGTATAAAACACATACTGTGTTGAATTGTGAAAATTATTTATTCAATCAAAAAATTAACTTTACTAGAATTTGCAGTCGAATTTCAAGAGCTGGGCTCTGCTAATATATGATAATCTGGATTTTTCGAAAATTTTATTCGTTCTGATAGGGTTTATTTGTATGGGGACTAGAAGCGATGATGAACCGCTTTTCAGCAATTTCAATAGCATTCGTCCTATGGCCCACAAAAGCTTATATACGAACTTTTAAAATATATTATCATAAGCGAACAGAAGTTTGATTTCAAGGTTTACATGGACACATAGATGTATGGCCGGACGGATGAACGGGTGGAATGATATCGATTCAGAAAGTGATTCTTAGTTGATCAGTATAATAAAGGGTGAGTCTATTTTTAATTAATTTTTCGAACGGCTTCGTTATAACTGACACAGAAAAAAAAATTCTTCGAAACTAAATAAGGAACCAAAATAATATTACTCCAAAACATTTGCCCTACATATTCAAAGAAAAGTCAGTACATTATATCGGAAATAAGTTGAAACGATAATTTGTTATATCCAAAGATAGTTATAAAACCAGTCTAAATGACTGGTCTGGTAGTGCTCTGGTAGTGAAGCCAAACTACTGGAAAGATATATTCAACCATATTAAGCATTTCTTTCTTAACCAAGTTAACGCAACACAGTATCGATTTTTAGATCTTGTCCGTAGTTAAGGATCATTGTTGGTGTGCACCTATTTAACCTATTTCCAAGCAAAAAATTTTTTTTAATTTTATTCTAGCTGTTATTGCAATTCAAGCATTTCTGTAAAATCGTTTCAAATCACTCATGGTGAAAGGTATCGTAACTTTCTTAATTGTTGTTTATGGAATACTCACTACGTGATATTGTGTTTATAAAGAGTGAGGATATAATATGTTGTTGTTATTGTGTATAACAATAAATTTAAAAATAAAAGTGCTATGTTTTTGTAGTTTTAATGGTGTTTTATGACTGCATTAGTTGTGTCAGTTCATCATTCCGCTTGTAACGCATCAAAAAATTAATCTAAATTCTTGACTCCAGTCGGTATAGCGATGTCTGACTGTCCGTTCATTTGTCTGTCCGTCCGTCTGTCTGTTGAAATCAGGCTCATTCACAAAATAAACTATTTACTTGGGTAAACTTAGAACAGTATTGTTTGTCATTATTTCGAGCAGGTTGGTATTTAAAATGAGTCGAATCTGGCTTCAATTTACCAATATATGCCCTCAAATATGAGAACATCTCTATAAAATGCTAAAAATTCAGAGTGTTTGTTGTAATAATTTAGCATTAGCATTGCTTGTTTACTTTTTCAAACATTTTGTTCACATTTTGTTAAGTCCAGATAGGTGAGTTTAACACCTTTAATTGTTTTTTTTTTTCCTATATGCTTTAAGCAATTTTTTGGTTTTTTTTTCAAATTATTTTTTTTTATGATTATTTGATTATTTTCAATTACAACAAGATTTCCAATCTTGTAATTAAAATAAAGGATTTTTACAATGTTTCTCAATAAAATTAGAAGTCTCTTTTTATTAATTTCATTAAAGTTTTAAATTTTTATCATTTAATTTAAGGGCAAGCAAACAAATCAAAATTAGTAAATTTGAAATAATAAAATTAATAAATTGAAGTTCATTTGTAATTTGTTGCTATTTACAATAAATTGTTTTAAACTGGTATTGTATTCAAATGTGGGAAAAAAAATATTTTATTATTCTATGCTTTTTCTTCATTTTTTTTTTTTTGGTTTTTGTTGTTGTTGCTGTTATTTTGTAACACTCACCTTTGTTGTAAGATGATAGATGAAAATTGTTTGCATTAGTTAGACACTCATTATAATATGGCAAGTTTATAAATTAAATTAATATGTTTAATGAACTTTTTTAAATTCAATATTTTTAATAAAAAAAATATTTTATTATTCTAAAAAATAATTTCTTGAATTTTTTTCTTTCTTATTATTTCGTAAATTATTGCTTTTTAAATGGTTAATTGCACTTTTATTTCAATTTTAATTTTAATAATTTAATTTGTTTTTCTTGAGTTTTTTTTTTATTATATTAAATTTAATACATTTTTAATTACGTTTAATGTTTAATTTTTTAAAACAGTTTTTTTTTTTATGTTATTCTTTGAAATAACCGCTTGTTTCATTGGAAGGATTTGCGACGACTACATTACACCATTCCACCGACCGTACTTTAAATATTTGCCTATAAACCTAAAAGTTGGGTTCTTATATACCCTCGCGTCGTTGATTCTGTTCTGAATTGTAACAGCAGAATGTTTTTTTATTTTTTATTATATGATGATATTGCTGATGAGGAGGATTGTAAGCGCTAATAAATATAACAACAACATCAAAAAAAGCAGAACAGAACTAAACTCTTTTGGTCTTGGCTCATAAATTGGCAGAGAGTATTTGCACCACACGCACACTTCATACAGTATAACAATTCTACACTTGTTTTGTATGTAGAAGTTTTTTTTTTGCGCGAAATGCGAATTTTAAATGAAATTTGTGTGTTTATTTTTCAAGCCGCCTTTCTCAGCAGCAGAATTTGTAATTCTGTCTCAGCTGTTGCTGTTGCTATTGTTTTGATGTTGATGTTAAAGATGAACGAAGTAAAGGGCCCAAGCGAAGTTAGCCAGCCAGCTGAATAGCGAAGACCAGCAACATTTTTGTTAACGTTCTATGTTCTTAGCTCTCTTGGCAGTGTCGTGGATGTTGTTGTTGTAAAATTCCCAAAATTGTTTGTATTGTTTGTATTCTCGAAAGCTTGATCATTCCGAATTCGGTAAGAGTTGAGTAAACACTCAGATAGTGATTTGTTTTGTGATAACTTCAATACTCTCGCGAATTTCTCAGCTAACTAAAAGCTTTCTTGTGTCTTCGCAAGCATGTAACGAAAGTTAAGTTAAATACACTTTTGTTGTTCTGTGGCTGTAAGTTCTTCTTTAAATTGTTGGGGCTGGTTTATGTATGTGCAGAGTTTAAGTGAATAGATTCTTTTTGGCAACACTCTAATTATAATTAGCAAATAATTATTTGTTCAGTTATTAAATTTAATATAAATTACCTTTATAATCCATTTCTATCAGTTTGATGAATATTATTCTAGTAGTTGTTTGAAATGATTTTCATGTTTATAGCGTATACCACTATATGGTGAGAGTATAATAAATTTGTGCTGATGTTTGTATACCGATCGACTCAGAATCACTTTCTGAGTCAATTGAGATGTCCTTCCGTTTCTCTGTGTGGCCATGTAAACTTTGTAATCAAACTACAAGTCGCAGATAAGAATATATTTTCATGAAATTTGGTATATAAGCTTTCAGTGACCATAGGACGACAGCTATTGAAACTGATGAAAATCCGTGCATGTTTAGACCTGGCCCTTATACAATTAACCCCATTAAGACCAACTAAAATTATCATAAGATCCAGATTAATATATATACAGTGAGTTGCAATGCAATGGAATCTTTTGAACAAAATATATTTTTCACGTCTTGAACGGTTAACACCAACAACATTGGATCATAAAACTACAGTTAAAAAATATATGATCTTTATAAAACTTTAAATTTTGAAAAAATTTAATTTATACTTTTTTTAAAAAAGTTCGTTAGCTGGGGATAACCTGAAGCTTAACTCCGATCGTGCTGACATTTCATATTTAATAGATCCCACTTAGAGCCGATGTTAAATTCAAAAGAATAAAAATTCTTATGCAACGTCGATCCGCCGTAACATAGGAGCTGTAACAATGTCAAAAATATTGGGCCCAAGGTGCAGCCCCCTGTAAACCACAAACATACAATCGCTTTTATATATACTCGTACACTAGTATACCCTGTCGCGCTTCGCTATGACTCACCGAGATTTATTATCATGTATGTTTTCATAATCAATTTTTCCTACGAAGTTTGTATTGTGCAATTAGAATATTTTACTTTATATATTAAAAGTTAAATGTGATGCAAGTGACTTATCTATTTGTGCTATATATTTCCCACCTCGGTTTACAGTAAAATGTCATGATTTTGAAAACTTTTTTAATCGGTTGGGTCCTAGATTTCTAGTTGGAGGCGACTTTAACGCAAAACACCAGTGGTGGGGATCAAGGTTACAAAATCCAAAAGGGATTCAACTGTATAATTGCATAAAGAATAATAATTACTCCGTGTTGTCAACTGGAAGTCCAACATACTGGCCAACAGACCCTAAAAAAAAAACCAGACCTAATGGATTTCATCGTTTACTCTGGAATCTCCAGTCAATTCCTTCATGTTTCAAATGAATTTAGTGATGACTTAAGCTCAGATCACTCTCCAATTATGGTAAATTTTAATACATATCTACATTCAAACTCTACAAAATACAAAGTTATTAATAGCAGGACAGATTTAAAATCTTTTTGTACTTGGATTGAAAGAAATACTAATTTAAACATCCCCATTAAATCGCCAAACGAATTAGATGAAGTAGTTGAGACGTTCAATAACCTAATTCATGAAGCCGGTTCTTTATCAACACCAACTGAGCAACCAAATTTTAATAAAGATAAGATTATTATTACTGCCGAAATAAGAGCGATGATACAAAATAAAAGAAGGCTGAGGAAAATATGGCAAAACAATAGGAATCCTAACGAAAAGCGACTTTTAAATAAGGCAACCAAAGACCTTAAAATAAGACTATTTGAAATAAAAAATGAACAGCTTGGTAGTTTTCTTAAAAGTCTTACTACTTCAAAAAATGATGAATATAGTTTGTGGAGAGCAACGAAGTACTTAAAACGTCCAGTCAAGAGAAATATCCCAATCAAAGATGGAAATAATTTATGGTGCAGAACAGACAAAAGTAAAGCTGAAGCTTTTGCTTCACATCTCAAAACAACATTTCAGCCTAACGACTTAAGCGACAGCGCTATCGTTGATGAAATTGAAACATTTTCAGACAGTCCCTGTCCAATGGATTGGCCTATTAAACATATATCCCCACAAGAAGTTCAAGAAGAGGTTAATAAGTTAAATAATAAAAAATCACCAGGACACGACGGTATAGATGGTACTGTTGTTAAACTTCTGCCAAAAAAGGTATTATATTTCTAACTCTAATCTTTAACTCAAGTCTTCGACTTAGTCATTTTCCCTCCCAATGGAAGAGTGCAGAGATAATAATGGTAGTTAAACCAAATAAGCCAGAGAACGTTGTGTCATCTTACAGACCTATAAGTTTATTGGTTACGTTCTCCAAAATATTCGAGAGAATATTTATGAGTAGATTGTCACCAATATTAGAAAAATACAACATCATTCCTGAGTACCAATTTGGTTTCAGGCATAAACATGGCACCCCTGAGCAATGTCATCGTATCGTTGCTTATATCAGAGATACATTGGAAAATAAAAAATATTGTTCGGCAGCCTTTCTAGATGTGCAACAAGCATTCGATAAAGTTTGGCATAACGGCTTATTGTATAAACTTAAAAAATTACTTCCAACTTCATTCTATCTATTGCTCAAATCAGCGAGCATCGATATTTTTATGTAAAAGTCAATAGTGAAACTTCGGAATTATATAACATGCAAGCAGTGGTACCCCAGGGCAGTGTTCTAGGCCCAATTCTTTACACAATATTCACTTCAGATATGCCTATAACTGATAACATTTTAGTTGCAACCTATGCTGATGACACAGCAATATAATAGCATCAAGCACATGTCCAGTCGAAGCGTCTAATTGCGTGCAAAAAGAACTTAATGAAATTGAAATTTGGTTGAAAAAATGGAACATAAAAGTCAATACAGAAAAATCAGTACATGTAGCATTCACTCTACGTAGAAGTATCTGTCCAAGCATTTTTATCAATAATAGTGAAATTCCAAAAAAAGACAGCGTTAAATATTTAGGTTTACATATTGATAAGCGGTTAACATGGAGCCCCCACATTAAAGCAAAAAAAGAACATCTTAAAATAAAAACCAGACGTCTCTATTGGTTATTGGGTCCAAAATCTCAGCTAAGTCTTGAAAATAAGGTCAATATATATAAAACTATTCTGAAACCAGTTTGGACGTATGGCATACAGCTGTGGGGAACAACAAGTAATTCTAACATTGAGATATTACAACGATACCAATCAAAAACACTAAGATCAATAATAAATGCACCATGGTTTGTATCTAATAAAACAATACATAATGATCTTTATATCCCAACAGTAAAACAAGAAATAAATAGGTTCAGCGCAAACTACTTAGAAAGAGTAAGTAACCACTGCAACCCGTTAGCTATTTCCCTCCTTGATGATACAGAAGAAATTCGAAGACTGAAGCGGAATCACAGTCTTGATCTACCGTTTCGAAAATAATTAATAAAAAATGGATACATTAAAATAAACTATTGCGAAAAATAAAAAAAAAAAAACAAAAAAAAAAAAAAAATTATTGTATATATTGTTATAATTTTCCCTTTGTTAAAAATATCAAATCTATTAATTGTAATATATTGATGTTCTCACTGGAGGGCATCAATTAATGTTAATTTTTATTTTATCAGATTTGCTTATTATCCTTGAATGGATAGATTGTAAATAAAGAGTACTAAAAAAAAAAAATATATATATATTTTATATATATATTTTTTTGTTTCAATGCTTACTGATATACAATATTTTTTGTTTTATCATACGGTGAAAAAATTATCAAATTTTTCGGCGTTTCTACTTTGGATCCAACTGCATATAGCTGCCCATGGAAAAAGTTTTGATTTTCCAGACTATATCCGGCAAGACTTAACGATTGGCCTTGAATCTAGAATATAAATTGGCACTTTTTTATTTTAACGATTTGTTATTTTGGCGATTTTTGAGATTTTTGTTGGCGATTTCTGTGTTTTGCGATTTCTGGTTTTGGCACTTTTTAATTTGGCGATTCCGTCCATATTTTACACGACAACTCACTAGGGTGACAGCGGTTTGTATGAAAAAATTTTTGTTCGAATTTTGAGGTGTGCGGGTCAAATTGTTGGGACACTGGATCTAAGACTTTAGTGCGCAAAATTTGAGCCAAATCGGACAATGCTTTTTGGACGCGCATTGAGTTCAAATATGAATTTATATGTAAAAATTATCAAAAAAAAAATAATTTTTCACAAAAATTTTTACATTAAAAAATAATATTCTGAACTTATTTTCTGCAATTAACCCGTGGGGTACTCAAAATGTGTCCTAGTTTTATTTTTCTTTTTTCAGAATTATTATATTCGTATAAAGATATATCGAGGGCTTATATTCAAAAAGTGGTATTTACATTAGTTTTTGTTTTCAAACTGTTCTTTCACATAACTATCAAATATAATACATGTATTAATTTTGATATCATATATGGTCAATTCCACGGTGTCGAACGTGACCGTTGTACACATTTAAAGCGAAAAAAAGGTCAGAATAAAACATATTTTAGATTCACCTTTTACATAATCGTATAGATCCTTAATAGTACTATCTTTTTCAGACGAAATGTTGTTTATAAAATAAGGACAAAAAAAGGAGCGGTTCGAACGCGACAAAAACAGAAGTAGTTTCTGTGAACATCTGTAAAAACATGAGAATCAGCGAAATCAAACACGACATGTTATAGATGAAAATTTTAAAATGTAACAAAATAACAAAGTTTTCGAATCCTCTTTATTTGATAGAAATATCATGGGTAGCTTTTTTACATTTAAATTTTAGGTTGGTTCGAACGTGACATGTCGAACATGACATTTTTTCTATACAATTTTTCTATTTTTCTATATATATATATATAGACAAATTAAACAAATTTTTTGTAACGCCATCACGCAAGAACTGTATGTGTATTTGTGTATTTGATTTTTAATATATTTTTAATGCATGAAAAAATAAAAAAAGTATTACATTAAATTCTTTTTTTTTAAAGAATATGCAGTAGCAGCTGCTTCAATTTGCTGACCATCGCAAGAAAAGCTGTGCAGTCGTTGAATACCGGATATGCTTCTCTTACACTTTTCCACTTTTCATTTAATATTAGGGACTCCTTCTCTATTTGCTCTGATGCTATGAAATATAGTTGTATGCCGTGAATGTTATTTTTGCACATTCAAAAAACGATTGAGCGTCCGATAAATCCACATTTTGCGACTTATTTATTTGCCAAACCTTTCTTTTTAATATCGCACCCACTCCATCAACAGCACCCTTTCCATGCGATGTCACGAAAAAATTCCATTGCATAAAATTGCATTCTATTTTTTGCATAAAGTCGGGAAGGCTCGATAAAATGTATTTGTTTTTAAACTGCGAGCTGCATCCGTCAGAAAATATGAAAATTTTGGATAGGCTACCATACAGGACTTTAAATTCTGATAAAAGATTCATCAAAAATCAAAAAACATCGTCTTTGCTGTGGCTTAGCTTATCACTGATGATGGCGAAAGACATTGCCTCTCCCAAAAACCAAGTCACACAGGTGAAAATAGTTACTTGCCGGTAACTAAAATGTGCACTCTGTACCTCATTTTGAGTTATAAGGCGGTAATTTTCAGCGAAATCGATTTGAATTACTAGCTCGAAAGGCTGTAAACCTTTCTTGATTTCCTCAAAATGTTTTTGTTGGGCTCTTTTAATAAAATAATGCAACTTAAACGAAGATAGCTGCGTTTGAAGTTCGTACATGAGGTCTGATAAAGTGCCAACGATTTCTGATAAGACTATACGATTGTCTATTTTCCGCCAATTTTGCCAGTTCACATCGTCCTCCATATTTAATAAATAGATAAGAGGAACTATGTCTTTTATGTCCAAAACGCATTTCTCGCAATCGGCTGCCATGCATTTTTCATTGGAAATGTCACAACAAACGGACTCTAAGGATAGATAATCGGTTGGAAAATTCTGCATTAATTTTGCGCAACCTTCTAAGAAGAAAGGGAAATTTGCATGATACATGCAAACACACATGTTATGCGGCATCTTACTCGACAATTGAACATAGCTTGGTCTATATTTAAAAAACAGCGACTTACCAACTGCCTCATTTCCAAACTCCTCTTTATATAATTGATAGGCCTCAAGCACCGTCATCAGCATGAAGCGTTTTGGAACTATTATTCCATTTAATATAATAGTGTCCTTTTTTCCACCAGATTGTCGCTAATATAAAAATCTTTGACGGCCTCCATGACCTTGTTGTTGAATTGGCTAATCTGGTTGTCATTATTGTTATTTACATATTTTTTGTTCAAAAAGTCTAGAACTTTTAATTTTTTTGTTATGTGTCTTGGAAGTGCATTCTCTACTTTTTTTTTACGGCTTTATACAATGTCTGTTTACATTTGTAGGGCGCCGAGGGACTGTTTTGTGTTTCTCTTATTTTCTCTCGACTTCTTTTTTGCCGAATTCGGTCCATTTCTTTCTTCTGCTCAATCATTTTCTTATCAGCCAATTTTTTCACTTGTTTCTATTTTTCTTCATTCTCTCCTTGTTTTTTAATTGGTAGGTTTTTAGTTTTAATGGATTATTTTTGATACCTTCTCTCCATTTTTGGCATTTTTCTTTATTTTTTGCATTACTGCTTTCGCTCATCTGAATATAATAAGGATATAAACACATCTATATAAATAACGGGTGATTTTTTTGAGGTTAGGATTTTCATGCATTAGTATTTGACAGATCACGTGGGATTTCAGATATGGTGTCAAAGAGAAAGATGCTCAGTATGCTTTGACATTTCATCATGAATAGACTTACTAACGAGCAACGCTTGCTAATCATTGAATTTTATTACCAAAATCAGTGTTCGGTTCGAAATGTGTTTCGCGCTTTACGTCCGATTTATGGTCTACATAATCGACCAAGTGAGCAAACAATTAATGCGATTGTGACCAAGTTTCGCACTCAGTTTACTTTATTGGACATTAAACCAACCACACGAATGCGTACAGTGCGTACAGAAGAGAATATTGCGTCTGTTTCTGAGAGTGTTACTGAAGACCGTGAAATGTCGATTCGTCGCCGTTCGCAGCAATTGGGTTTGTGTTATTCGACCACATGGAAGATTTTACGCAAAGATCTTGGTGTAAAACCGTATAAAATACAGCTCGTGCAAGAACTGAAGCCGAACGATCTGCCACAACGTCTAATTTTCAGTGAATGGGCCCTAGAAAAGTTGGCAGAAAATCCGCTTTTTTATCGACAAATTTTGTTCAGCGATGAGGCTCATTTCTGGTTGAATGGCTTCGTAAATAAGCAAAATTGCCGTATTTGGAGTGAAGAGCAACCAGAAGCCGTTCAAGAACTGCCCATGCATCCCGAAAAATGCACTGTTTGGTGTGGTTTGTACGCTGGTGGAATCATTGGACCGTATTTTTTCAAAGATGCTGTTGGACGCAACGTTACGGTGAATGGCGATCGCTATCGTTCGATGCTAACAAACTTTTTGTTGCCAAAAATGGAAGAACTGAACTTGGTTGACATGTGGTTTCAACAAGATGGCGCTACATGCCACACAGCTCGCGATTCTATGGCCATTTTGAGGGAAAACTTCGGAGAACAATTCATCTCAAGAAATGGACCGGTAAGTTGGCCACCAAGATCATGCGATTTGACGCCTTTAGACTATTTTTTGTGGGGCTACGTCAAGTCTAAAGTCTACAGAAATAAGCCAGCAACTATTCCAGCTTTGGAAGACAACATTTCCGAAGAAATTCGGGCTATTCCGGCCGAAATGCTCGAAAAAGTTGCCCAAAATTGGACTTTCCGAATGGACCACCTAAGACGCAGCCGCGGTCAACATTTAAATGAAATTATCTTCAAAAAGTAAATGTCATGGACCAATCTAACGTTTCAAATAAAGAACCGATGAGATTTTGCAAATTTTATGCGTTTTTTTTTAAAAAAAAGTTATCAAGCTCTTAAAAAATCACCCGTTATATACATTATGGTGGAGCGATTTCGACTTCATGAATTTCAAATTCGAGCAGAGCGTACAATGCTCTACATACTTAAATTTTTTTTTTGCGAATTCAATGTGCTGTTTACCGTAAGCAATGTCCGATGAAGAAATTTGTAAAACACCGAAATCGCTCTATTTATGCGTACATATCAAAACCAAATCTACACTTACGGTGTCGAACGTGACAAACTTCAAATCGCTACTGAAAATTGTGCATATAATTTTTCAACCCGATTTTTTGTTTATATTGTTATTAACTTCAAATGATATTTGTACGCCTACTTTGTTTGAATATGCACTTTGTTTGAATATTTCTGGCCTACTGATAACTAATGCTTCTTTACGGTGTCGAACATGACAATAGAATTTGTAGTAGAGATAAGCCAAAAAGTACCGTTATTCTTCATTCCTTTTGATCCATCTCTTCTATTTAAGATTACTTATGCTCTTAGAAACATTATTTATAATAAGCCTCTTTTCACATAAGCCTCTCTTTACGAAGAAAATTTAAAAAAAATGAGCAACTTAAAATGTTAAAATGATCCAAAACTACAATTTGCCACTCTGCAATGGGTTTTCGTAAAGTGTTGAGTATATACATGTGAAGTTTTTCGTTTTATTAAAATTTGACTATTTTTGTATAATAATATATTACGTTAATGTGATTTGAATAACTTTTAATTTTATTATCAGGGTAGACCTTTCGGTGGAATTACCCATATGATTAGTACGACTATTTCTTAATAGATATTGTAGCAAATCAATCTACAGTGACTTTCAGATCTTATTAATAAATTAGTTTTACGCGCTCTCTTTAAAATAATTATTGATGCAGATAGCACTTTTTGAATATAAGCGCTCGATATACAAATTTTTTTATACTGTGTTAAATATAAAAACTAATTAATCTAAATATTTTCATAAAATAACGAATAAATTTGAGGAATTTTATGAATACATTAAATTTGTTTTATTTCAAAAAAATTCTGATGAAGAAAATATTTATAGATTTTCATATAGAGTCAGTTTGACATCAAGAGTATCCCACGGGTTAATCTCAGATAATAAGTCCAGAATATTATTTTTTGAATAATTAAAATATTATTAGGTTTCATTGAAATCCTTCTACAAATATACATTATTTCGATATTTTGTTTTAAAAATATGAAAATCTCCTTAAATATGACGTTTGACCTTAAAGAGGAACAATTTATAGTATTTCAATTTAATCTTAATTTACAAGATTGAGAACGTATATCAAGTAGTATAATAATTTGACAAAAGATATTTAAAATATGAAAACACCAAAAAGATGTAGCCTAAAAGTTGAAAAAGTACGAAAAATCACATATTTCTTCAAATCCGCTGAAATAAAAGCGCTGCCCTCGCCAAATTAAGAACAGAGTACCTACAATATTTGGTATTTTTAATGAGATATATTTTGTTAATAACACCTTAAAGTCCAATCGTTGATTTCGGAAAATTTCGTGAACAAAATTTTTGAAAAAGTAAAATTGGAGATTTTGAAATGGTGCTAAAAAGTACGTACCGTTTTGACATTAATTTAGAACGGCATAACAATAGACGACATGCAAAATACTTTAAATAAGATCATTTTGGGATCAGGAGAATGCAAAAATGTTGTTGTTGCAATGTCTTTAAAAATGTGATTTTCTTAATCAAGTGGGCTGCGGCGCATTTATTGCCTGGGGAACTTGATATAACTTGGCTGTTTTACAACCGATAATAGATTTTATTATTTTATTAGAAAGATAATTTACTATAGATTACGTTTTATTAATTAGTTTAATTGAAACGCAATTACTTATATCAAAATTTTTGTGAAAAATTATTTTTTTTTTTGATAATTTTTACATATAAATTCATATTTGAAGTTTGAACTCAATGCGCGTCCAGAAAGCCTTGTCTGATTTGGCTCAAATTTTGCGCACTTAAGTTTTAGATCCAGTGTCACAATAATCCGACCAACACATCTTAAAATTTAAAAAAAAAATGGCTGTTACCCTACTTCTCACATTAGTAATTAATGTACTTGTCTAAAGAGTCAAAGCTGTCGGTTTCATAGTACTTCATAATTTTTTGTACAGGAGGTACCATGCTCACTTATCCGATCCCGCCCATTTTTTATCTGTCTACTCACACTTATATCTGATGGTCTCGTACAAAGTGTCCAGTTATATGATATTATATATTTACTTTGTATGGTTGGTGGCAAGCAAACTGCTCCAATCACGCCCATTTTTTGTTCGACTAATCACATGTATAACTTAAGGACTCACGCAAAGTCCCAAGGCTCTCACTCTTACAGTACTCCAGTTACATGGCTTTTAATATTTGCTTTGGCTGGATCTGCCACGCCTATTGTTCCGAACCCGCTAATTGTTTGTCCGATAATAAAGGGCCTCGCACAAATTTTTAAAACTATCTCTGCTATAATCTATAATATTAATAGGCTAGGCGATTTCTTGTGACCGATGTTTTATTCTACCGTTTTATCCCGATTTTGACCAAACGTATATTATTTGAAAGGTATTTCTAATTAGCCGTTTCGCAGATTTACAGATTTTTAAATTTTTTCCTTTATTTTGAGTAAATTGCATTTAAAATTGCTACTAACACATACATTAAATTATACATATGCTATGTGTGTTTTATTAAATTTGTTAATGTGGTTGTCAATGAGTTTGTTACCTTCATTCACAATAATAATAAACCATAAAAGTGTTGGTTTTTGAATTGGCTAAGTTGAAAAATAAAGCTGTTTAAAAATTGCACTCGACCAAGGCTCTCACTTTATAATACTCCACATATATGACATTTAATATTTCCCTTGTATGGGGAAATATTATTTGTCCGATCCCTTCAATTTTTTTGTCCTCAGACAAATTTGCAAAGGTGTGTATTACTCGAGATATATATGATATTGAATAATTGCTTTGTATGGGAGATAAAATAAGTGGTCGACTTATTTGATCCCTCCCATTTTCCGTATGGCTACTAACACAAATTTGAAAAGCTTTCCCTTAGTACTTAAAATATATGGTATTTAAAATTCCCTTTGTATGGGAGGTGCCACGCCCACCAAATAAAGCAAAAAAGTATAATTCCATCCCGATACATAATGGTTTAGGCTCCTATAAGCTACAAACATAGATATATATATGTATACATATTAAAGCTACATTTATTTATACTAGCAGAGCCCACCCCTCGAAAGTCGAGTGCAAATTCTAGGAAATTTTATTTTTTCATTAAATTTTTTTCTTTTTTTTTAATCTATACACATATATAAAAGAATTATGACAATTTAAATAAAATTAATTAAATTGTGAACTTTTAAATAAAGTTTTTTTAAATTACATTATAAATATTTGTTGAACACCCACAAGATATATAACTGGGTTTGTTAATAAATTATTTTAATAGAGCCTAAAGGAATGCTAATTTTAGCCAATTCACAATGCAACACAAATTTAATAAACATACACACAACATTGTATAGTTTTTTTATTTAAAGTTTAAATATATGTTTTATATATGTGTTAGTACCAACTTTAAATGAATTTTGCTTAAAAAAAATTTTCTAGGTGGTGCAAATCTGTAAATATGGTGGACAGCTAAAAATAAGTACCTATTATTTGGTATATTTTTGGTCAAAATCAGTTAATAACTAAAAGCTTAAAATCGGTCACAAGAAATCGCCTTGTCTATTAATATAATAGATACTGTCAGAAGGCTCGTTAAGTTAATGAGATATAAAATTTGTCTATAGTTACTTTGGAGTAAATAATAAAAAAAAACTGTTTTTTAATCCAGGGCCAAATCACCGCATCCGATAGCGAGTTAAATCAATCGAAATTCCATATTTTGGCTTATTATTTGACGAAGACGGACAAACGTTCGTTTCTTCTTAATCAGAGGCCATAATTCTTCAATTGTGAAAAAAAAATTATTCTCAGGATTTTATTTTGGGATATAAAAAAATTATTTCGATCGAAAAATTTCGATAACGAATGCGGTGACTTGACTCCAATTTTTTTTGGCTCTAATTTTTCCGGGGGGCAGTTGTATGAGTGCTAGATCTTAATAGTCTAATAGCTATAAGGTATGGGTATTTTGAAAATTTATGTTTATGTTTGACTTAGACCCACTTTTAATATTCTGAATAACGTTCTGAGTCGATCGATTTTCGTCTAAGTATTCATATAAACATTTTTTGCAAGCTACATAGAGTAAATATGAAATATAAATTGGACTTAAGCACGATTTAACTTTTTAGCCTTGCCGAGCTCACCTAAATATGTTTTAAGGATAAACAATATTTTACTCAAAATTCGATTTTTTGTATTTTTTTATATTCGCAAATTTTATTTAGATTTATTGGGCATATAATAAACACATATTAACATATTTTTTAAGACTTTTAAACTCAACTTTAGCCGTTAACATATGATTTAAAATCAAATTGAGGATTCAATTCTTTTACAGTTCTTTTTTCAGTCTCCTTTCTTCAAGAGCAATTTTTGGCCAATATTCACAAGACATTTTTGTTGTTGGTATTTTGCCTTCTTAGTAGTCATCTTACCATATTAAGCTTCATGTCTTTTCATTTCGTTACACTAAGCTGCTCTTTTTCTGCGCCAAGAACATTAAACTTTGATTGGTTGCTCATTATTTTTTTTTTTTTTTGCTTTCGTTTGTTCTTCTTAAGAAACCAACAATTTGTTGTTCTGGTCAATTGGTTGATAAAAACCAAAACTTGTGTTTGTTTTTTGTATAAATAAAAAAAAAATCGGTGGTAGAATGCTTTTAGCATTCGAAGTATTTATTTTACTTTCATTAAATATGAATTTTATTCTCTATATTTGTATTTATTATTCTACCAGCAAAGAAACGATTTCATAGAGGGTGAATCACAATTTTTTTATTAGTATTTTTAATGTTTGCTATAACCTAAATATTTGCATCGCCAACAACAAGAACTTTTTTCTCGTAAAATGTTGTTTTTAATGGAATATTTTTTTTTTTAATTTACGTACCAATTTGTTTTTTTGGAAAAGAGCAAATCCTGAGAAGTGGTGAATACCAAGCAAAAAAAAAATTTTTTAATAATGCACATGTCATACATCAAATTAGAGCACAAGATCCCTACTTCGATAATCTAAGAAAATTAATTATTTTAAGATATGGTACTACTACAGTCATATCTGTGATGATTGTTCTCAACATTTTAAAGTTATCATATTAGTGAGGCAATTCAAAATGGCCGACTTTATGTTCTAAGTTAGTAGAGACATCAATGGTGTGTTTTTGATCAAAGGAATTGCAAAGCCTCTAGTAATAGCTATACAGTTACAACTAACTCCTAGGGACCTTTAAAATATTTCATAATAACGAGATTTTCGTCATTTTGTAATAAAATGATTTTAATCATATTAAAATATATAACTCATTGTTTTTATACCTGTGGTCAGCGGGGCTGTGGAGTCAGAGTTGTGGAGTCAAAGTTGTGGAGACGGACTCGCGATGTCTGTATCGTAGACTTCGACTCCAAAATTTCTCGTTATTGCTTAGTGCATGAAAAATTCAAAGAATTTTTCAAATATTTGCAAAATAAAAATTCTTCTAAATTGATGACGTAATATTTTCCAGATCACTGTGAATAAGTAGATTTTAATTTATTTTCTGAGAGCAAGTTCATTCAAGTACTTACATTAAATAACATTACATTTAATAAGAATAAGCGTCAGTTTTTGAATATTTTTCAATTAGTGTTGATAATACATGTTTCATATGCCAGGTGGCCAAATATGGTGATTGCACCGCTCAGAAAGAAAGGCTAACTGGTCTGCCGTTCAACGATTTCTACGTAAGCAATAATGTCGATCATTAAGAAGTAAGTTGCCCTTTAGATAGTTGACAAGATGTTAATTAATCATGCTCTCCATCACTTTTGAGACCGCAGAGCAGATTCCAATTGGACGGTAATTTTCTGGGTAATAAACCTCACCCGTTTTAGGGATTGGTTGGACATTGGCAACCATTCATCAAGAGGGAAAAACTACCGCACGGTACGAGGAGCTGAAAAGGTCGGCCAATGGATTAGCTAGCTTCGAAGAGCACTGTTTCAGTACCTGTGCTGGTATACCATCTGGCACGAGCGCGGAAGAATATTTTAGGCATAGTTTAATATACCCTTTCAAGTTCAGGAATTGGTTGATCGCTGTCTGGAAAAAATTAATTTTTTTTTAAAAAAGTTCAGCTAAAAGGTTAGCCTTATCAGCCGGGTCAGTGAATATTTGGTCATTCATTATAAGGGTTGGGATAGCAGATCGAGCATTAAACTTTGCTCTTTTAACAAATGACCAAAAGCTCTTGCTGCTCCGAGGAGCAGATATAACTTTAGCACGAAGACGCTGTTTCGTAAAGAAACTTTTCCCGTCTTACTACTTTCGAACATTCGCTTCTCTTCCCTCTGAATCTGACTGCATTTCTGCAAATCTGGTTAAACCAAGATATTTGAATAGGTTAGCCCAAATGGGCTTTGATGGAATAAATCATTTCTTACCAAGCACTATTATCTTTCCATCATTTTCGCAGCAGCATCAATATTAATTTACCGAAAACAAACCCCCGTATTCATAATGAAAAGTTAGCTGCTGCTTACATGTCGCGCTCAACGAGGTTCTTACTAGTCAACCGATTAGCCTTAGTTTTTAGTTAGCACATAGTTTATTCATAATAAATTTTTTGTTGTCATCTAATAGCTTTAAAAACAACTCTGAAATTTGTAATGCCACCATATTTTTTGCATTAATGCCACCTGATATAGTGAAAATCAACTCTGTTTACATGTCAATTTGTGTGATTTCACTCCTTCATTTCTTAAAATTAATATTTACAAGTGTTAAGTTTACGACAACATTTTTTTAATTTGAAAATTATGTAAAAAAAATGTTTAAAAGATTCGCAAAGAAACAATATTTATTTGCACTTAAAAATAATTTATAAAGGGTCCGCCAAATAACTTTTTTTTTTTTTTTTGAAAATGCTATAAAAAAAGCTACTGAATACAATGAAAGTACAATCCTTCCGGTTAATAATGGAAAATAATTTCATTCAAGTGGCTGCCTCGGCTGGCCATGCAGTAGCCTACACGATCGGTCCAATTTTTAAGCACATTATCGATTGTGTGCAGCTGTATTTCACCAATGGCTTCACGAATATTGTCCTTTAAAGCGTCAATTGTCTCTGGCTTGTTGGCGTAACATCTATCTTTGAGGGCACCCCACAAATAATAGTCCAACGGTGTCAAATCGCAGCTCCGAGGTGGCCAGACGACATCAGCTCTGCGGCTGATAATGCGATCTTCAAAAACAGGGCGCAAAACATCGAGTGTAGCTTCGGCTGTGTGGCACGTAGCGCCGTCCTGTTGAAACCAAATGTTGCCAATATCCTCCTCTTCAATTTTTGTGAACAAAAATTCATTCAACATGGCCCGATAACGATCGCCATTGACTGTAACGGCCACTCCTTGCTCATTTTCGAAGAAAAATGGCCCAATTATGCCTCTGGACCAAAATCCGCACCAAACAGTGACTCGTTTTGGGTGTATCGGCTTTTCAATGTATGCGTGAGGGTTTTCTGTGCCCCAAATGCGACAATTTTGTTTGCTTACATACCCGCCAAGATAAAAATGAGCTTCATCTGAAAAGATGATTTTTTTTGGCAAAATCGGCATCTTCTGTAAGACGATCGCAGGCCCACTTAGCGAAGCGAAAACGCATTGGATGGTCAGTTGGCTTCAACTCCTGAACCAATTGGACTTTGTATGGCGTCGTCTTTATGCAAAATTCGTCTCAATGATGCCTCCGAAATGTTCAATTCTTGAGAACGACGGTGAATTGATGTTGATGGCGCTTCACGCACACTTTCTGCCATAGCAGCAATATTCTCGGGTGTACGCACTGTTTTTGGCTTTTCACGCTTTGGTTTATCGATGAGGATGCCAGTTTCTTTCACTTTTAGGTAACGAACATACCGAACATACGGAGGTGACGGTGCTTCTCTTCTTCCAAAATCCGTACGCAATTTTCGCACACATTCTGCAACATTACCATGATTTTCAAAGTGATGTCGCAATATTTCCCAGCGTTGTTCAAGCGTATACACAACCATATTCGTTTAGCGGAAGGATAAAACTAATTATCTGTTCAAATCAGACATGAGCTAAGTGTTACCATTCACGAAATAAGCACTAGTTGAAAAAAAAAACGTTAGATGGCGGACCCTTTATATTTTGTTTTGCTTAGTTTGACACAGTTTTAACATACTTAGTCAGTGTTTGAAAGGTGGTTGATCTGAGTTTAGCAAACGCAGCAGCAAGTGCATTATATATAAATAATACTCATGCTAGATACTGCATAACTTTCCATTATGAATACGGCCGAAAGTTTCCAGTTGAAATACTTGAAGAAATTGTTGAGCTCTTCCCAACAAGCCTTTTCGTAAATAAAAACTGAGCGCAAATATTTTCATTCAAGCTTGTTAGTGAGAAAGAGGTCGAGAGTATTTTTTCGTTGCCCTTCAATGCACGCAATGTCCGTTAGTTCATTCACTAGTTGCGCAAGGTGGTTATGCGCAGCAAAAAGATCAACGAAACAACCTTCGGGAGTTGTTTGACTCGAATGGTGAAGCCGGCAACTACGATTTCACTATTCATGCAACTCTCTAGAATTCTGAATCTTTTCCGATAGAAATATTAAAATCAGCATTAAGAATAATATACACGAATTTGTTTTCTTATTCGCCAAATTTTACAAAAATATACATACATATATAAATATATTTCTGTTTCCATAACATTTATCAGGACTATTTTCCTTCTTAGGATCTTTAACAGTAGTGTGTATTTCAATAGTGGGTGTTTGTTTACATTATTATGCACAAATGCTACTTTAATAATAAATAACATTGAAGAGCTTAGAGATACATATGTATGTATGTACGAGCTTACTTCTTACTGTTATACTCGTTTATTTATTTATTCATTCATTCATTCATTCATATCACAGCCATTGGATATTGTTGGTTTAAACGTTTAGTATTAGACGATTGTTTTCTGTTGCCTTTTATGGTTATTGTTGTTATTGTTATTATTGTATTTGTAGTCATCATCATTCAAACGATTATTTGACAATATAACTTAGGCCATCATATCCATTTGTAAGTGAGTGAAAACAAAGATAGAAGTGTTAAATAAGAATTGTCATATTGACATAATCGTTAATATGCTTACTGGATCGTCTTAACCGTCTGTTGTCGAATTTTTTTTGGAAATTTAAAAAAGATTTGAATACAGATTATTATTATTTATTTATGAACCTATGATTGAAATTATCACCTAACTAATTTTTACCAATAGCAATAGCAACGTAGGACTTCAGCTCAATAATGTTACTCTTCGGGCGTCTTTCATTTTGGTACATTGGCAAAGAAAGTGAGATGGTGTTGTTGGTAATGAACCCTTACGAACTATCATACAGCGGTAACTTTTTGGCATTTATGATAGAATGATAGTTTGTAAGAGTTCAGTACCAACAACACCATCCCACTTTATTTGCCAATGTAGTATAATTAAAGACGGCCGAAGAGTAACATTTAAAGGTACTAGTCCTCTACCCTCTTCCTATAGCATATAATTAACGATTAAATTTCTTAAACTTGCAATCTCAATCTTTGGAACAAAATATAACACAATTCCCTAAGTTAAGTAAATTTTTTGTAATACCTCTTATTGAGCTGATCAGTATACTCTGGCCAATAGTCATGAATATATTCGCGCTTCAACAACGCTTCCAATTTATCCAAATCTACTTTGTCATCGATTCGCGCAAATTTTAGACGCCTTTGTGATTTTAATGACGCACATAATCTTCCAACTGAAAGTGATGCAATAACTCCAACACATCGCAATTATAGTTCTATACTCAATTATTGTGCTACTTCCTTGGCAACACCATTGACTCTTTTGTTTAGTGCGTCAATAAAAACGGTTATTTTCCTAAATTTTGGAGAGCTTCTTACATCATTCCATTATTTAAATCTGGAAATAGATCGGATGTTTCTAATTACCGTGGTATTGCTAAACTTAGTGCAATCCCTAAGCTTTTCGAGAAATTTATTACAGATATTTTGTGCTATCACTCATCGTCAATTTTGTCACCATTTCAACATGGATTTCGGAAATGATGCTCTACCGTTACAAACGTGCTTCATTTTACGACAATAATTAATGATGGTTTTGTCAAGAAAAAACAAACAGATGCAGTATATACCGATTTTAGTAAGGCTTTTCGATAAAGCAAACCAAACCTACTACTGATCAAATTGGATTTATTAGGTTTAACACCATTAAGCCTTAAATGGATAAAATCATATCTTTGTGATAGAACACAACGTGTAATGTATAATAATATGTCATCTAAAGATATTACTGTGAATTCTGATGTTCCTCAAGGCAGCCATCTTGGGCCAATTCTTTTCTCCCTATTCATCAATGATTTTTGCAACGTTTTAATGTACGCTGATTATGTTAAAATTTTTTATAGTTACCGTCAACATATTCATCATATTCATCTTCAATCAGATCTCAACAATTTCTTTTCGTGGTGTAACCATAATCTTATGGAACTAAACTTGAAAAAATTTAAATATATGTATCAAGAAATAATGTTCTTCCTGCTAACTACTCTTTGGGCGGATATCATCTTGAACTTGTTGATACTTTTAGGGATTTAGGGATTCTTCTTGATCCTAAATTAAACTTTGTATCTAACGTCGCCATGACAGTTAAAGCTATATGTGCACTCGCCTTTATTAAACGATAGGCAAAAGAATTTATTGATCCTTACATAAAAAAAAATCATGTGAGTCCAATCACAGGGGAGATGTGATGTGTAAACATCTAGTAATTAAAGATTTTTTTGTTATTTTTTTAAAACAAAGAGAAAGCGTCATCTATATATCACTTATAGTAAAAACTGTTTCAGCTAATTCAACAACCCTTTGCTGTAAAAACGTTAAAAATATCCCACGTATATAAGTGATACATAGATGACGCTTTTAAAAAAGTGGCATAAAAAACAATTTTTATATCATAATTTTTTCACCAATACAACCATAAGTCGCACAACGATTTGTGTTACAGCTCTCACCGATTTGTGTTACGCTGTTTTTGTGATTGTATTGTGAAATAGAAATTTACCCCCCTGCGCGTATAGATGTTAACACATCAAAAAAAACTTTTTACATCTCTTGTAAAACCTATTTTAGAATATGGCTGAATAATATGGGATCCCTACTATAACATTCATATTCAAAGAATCGAATCAAAAAAAAATTCTACTCTTTTGCTTACGGGGCTTACCTTGGTATCCCGAAATTAATCTTCTTTCATACGTGGATCGACTTAAATTAATAAATTACCTATTTTGGCAAGCCGTAGGATTATGCTAAAAGTAACATTTGGGATCAACTTAATTAATGGTGAAATCTGTTCTGACTCTCTTGTCAACAATTTAAATTTTAATGTTCCTCAACGAGTATCACGACAATTCCAACCACTCTTTGTTAAATCTTTTCAAACCAACTATGCTCTAGCTGATCCTTTTAGAAGAATTTGTTGTGATTATAATAACTAGCAGATTCCAGCCCTCGAAATTCGAGCGCAAATTCTAAGAAATTTTTTTTTTTATTAAATAAAGATCATAAAAGTATGCAAATCAGTTATAGCCAATTCACAAATCAACACAAAAAACAAAATCATTTTTATTACAAACACATTAACAAATTTAAAATAAACACACACATAGCATTGTATAATTTTATGTGTGTGTTAGTAGCAACTTTAAATGCAATTTACTCTTTATAAAGGAAAAAATTTAAAAATCTGGAAATCTGCAAATCGGCTAAAAAGAAATACCTTTCAAATAATATACGTTTGGTCAAAATCGGGATACAACGGTAGAACAAAACATCAGTCACAAGAAATCCACTAGCCTATTAATATTATAGATCTTTGTCAATTAATTGATTTTTCGTTGAACACTGATGTAATTAAACATAATATCATTATTTTCTTAAATTCCTAACTAAAGGGTGATTCATTTCGAGGTTCCTACTTTAAAAAAAAACACACATAGAAAGTTCAAATTTAATGGGGAATGTTTATTATCATTTGAAAGAACATTCTTTGGCATTTATTTTTTGAAGATTATGTCTATCAAATGTTGGCCGCGGCTACGTTTCAGATGGTCCATCCGTTGAGTCCAATTTTGGATGACTCGTTCGAGCATTTCGACTGGTAACTGGCGAATGACACGCGTGATGTTTTGCTCCAAGGCCTGAATCGAAGCGGGATTGTCCGCATAAACTTTAGACTTTACATATCCCCACAGGAAAAAGTCTAACAGTGTGATATCACAAGATCTTGGTGGCCATCCGACCGGACCAAAACGTGAAATTATCTGCTCACCGAAGTGTTCTCTCAATAAATCCATTGATTGATGCGCTCTATGGGAAGTGGCGCCGTCTTGTTGAAACCAAATGTCGCCGAAATCACGAGTTTCAATTTCAGGCATCAAATAGTCGGTTATCATGGCAAGATAACGGTCGCCATTGACGGTTACGTTCCCACCGGCATCATTTTTTCCGGTTGAAGTGGCAGCTCTGGAATCTCTTCAGGTTGCTCTTCGTCCCAAATGCGGCAATTTTGCTTGTTTACCATACCCATTGAGCCAAATTATGTTGACCATAAGTTGAAAGTTGAGCGAAGTGCACGAAACACATCCTTCACAGAACGTGAATTTTCGTAATAAAGTTGAACGATTTGTAAACGTTGTTCAGGCGTAAGTCTTTCCATGATGAAATGTCAAATAATACTAAACAAAAATAACATGACAGCATGACATGACTCACACGTGATCCGTCAAAAAAAGGCTATTGAAAAAAGTATCTCTACTTGGATCACCCGTTAAAAATTAAAAATTAAAAATTAAAAATTAAAAATTAAAAATTAAAAATTAAAAATTTGAAATTAAAAATTAAAAATTAAAATTAAAAATTAAAAATTAAAAATTAAAAATTAAAAATTAAAAATTAAAAATTAAAAACTAAAAATTAAAAATTAAAAATTAAAAATTAAAAATTAAAAATTAAAAATTAAAAATTAAAAATTAAAAATTAAAATTAAAAATTAAAAATTAAAAATTAAAAATTAAAAATTAAAAATTAAAAATTAAAAATTAAAAATTAAAAATTAAAAATTAAAAATTAAAAATTAAAAATTAAAAATTAAAAATTAAAAATTAAAAATTAAAAATTAAAAATTAAAAATTAAAAATTAAAAATTAAAAATTAAAAATTAAAAATTAAAAATTAAAAATTAAAAATTAAAAATTAAAAATTAAAAATTAAAAATTAAAAATTAAAAATTAAAAATTAAAAATTAAAAATTAAAAATTAAAAATTAAAAATTAAAAATTAAAAATTAAAAATAAAAAATTACAAATTAAAAATTAAAAATTAAAAATTAAAAATTAAAAATTAAAATTAAAAATTAAAAATTAAAAATTAAAAATTATAAATTAAAAATTAAAAATTAAAAATTAAAAATTAAAAATTAAAAATTAAAAATTAAAAATTAAAAATTAAAAATTTAAAATTAAAAATTAAAAATTAAAAATTAAAAATTAAAAATTAAAAATTAAAAATTAAAAATTAAAAATTAAAAATTAAAAATTAAAAATTAAATATTAAAAATTAAAAATTAAAAATTAAAAATTAAAAATTAAAAATTAAAAATTAAAAAATAAAAGTTAAAAATTAAAAATGAAAACGAAAAATAAAAAATAAAAAATGAAAAACGAAAACGAAATATAAAAAATAAAAAATAAAAAGTTAAAAATAAAAAATAAGAAATAAAAAATTAAAAATGAAAAACTAAAAATTAAAAATTAACCAGTTAAAATAATAAATAATAATAAATATTTTTATTTTAGAAGAGCCCCTGCAGTTGTTTGCTATGTGTGATACATAGATGACGCTTTCTGTTTGATTTAAAAAAAGTGCCATAAAAAATCTTTAATTACTAGATGTTTTCACATCTCCCCTGAAATCGGACTTACATGATTTTTTTTTACATACTATATGATAATTTGGAACTTATGGCAATTTAAGTCGATCTCATAGGGGTCATTTGTACGGACACTAAGGTCTAAACATCCAACAATTTTCATCAATTTCAATAGAGTTCTTAGTATGGCTGATAGAAGCTTATATATCAAATTTCAGCAAAATATATTCATATTTACGATTTGTACACACAGACGGACGGATGGACGGGCATCGCTAAATCGACTCAGAAACTGATTCTGAGTCTATAGGTATAATAAAAGATGTGTATAGGTCAAATATTTTTTGTAGTTACAAACATCAGCATAAAGTCATTATACCCTGATCAAATAGTGGTATATGGTATAAAAATGTGGTCCTTTTCGTGGGCGGATTACCATATTTCATCTAAGATATTATTTGTTAACTTCAACTTGCCATAATTTTCACAATGTACCAAAAAAAAAATTAAATTCTGCTACAGAGAGGAATTCATAATTAAATAGACTTTTAAACTTGCCTTACTTTTTATGAGCGGACAATTATTAAAGTGATAGCAAACCCCTCACGATTCTACTGGACAAAATATTAAATTATTATCTTCTTGGAGTACTATAATAATGTATATTATAGTCTGTTTTTGATAGTTATTCGAGGATTGTATTTTTTTTTTTGGCGTTCGTTAGTACCCTCCCCCCTCATAAAGAGCTTATATCTTTAAATTTAACTAACTAACTATGCTTTGAAAATGGAATGATATATCCTGATATATCCCTCTGTACAACGGTATGTAGGGTATAACAAGGAAATACATTCAAAGATGGTTTAGTATTTAAAAAAACTGATTCGTCAGCCTTGTCTACTATTGAAAATATATAATGGAGGGTCATGAGAAGTTTTATATTCGTATAGACGAAAATCTATACATACTAGCACATTCCAGCCCTCGAAATTCGAGTGCAAATTCTAGGAAATTTTATTTTTCATTTAATAAAGGTATGGTAATTAGTTTTAGCCAATTCACAATTCAACACTTATTTAATATCGATTATTGTCGTTATTGGTTTATGTCCAATTATTGCTTTATGTCCAAACTTATTTTTCAATTCAACACAATTATTATTGTAAATGAAGAAAACAAACTCACAAACACATTAACAAATTTGATAAACATTGTATAATTTTATGTATGTGATAGTAGCAACTTTAAATGCATTTTACTCAAAAGAAAATGTTCCAGACGGTGCAAATCTGTAAATCTGGCGCACAGCTAAAAAGAAATACATTTCAAATAAGATACGTTTAGTCATAATCGGAAGTAAACTGGTCACAAGAAATCACATTACCTATTAATATTATAAGGTATATTCCGATTTGACTCATATTGTAAATTTTTTTTAATATTTTTTAAAAATTGTTTGTATTCGTGAGAAGAAAATTGCTTTAAAAAAAATATTGTGTATAATAATTTTGGAGCGAAAAAAGATTGTTTTAAAAAAAATATTTGGGAAAAAAAAATTAATTAGAACTTTTGCTCTAAAAAACATTTCTGGACCTACAGTGCCTTGATTTATATGGTACAAAACAGTTTTGACATACTTAAGTTTAATTAATCATATTTTATGATGCTTCCCTTACTATTACAGCTCTAGCGATAACCATAATAACAAAAACAAGTAAGAAAATTATAGTCGGTCTAGCCCGACTATACGATACCCTATACCATGGTTTAGAGACCCTATATCTTCGGTCCAACTAATTGCATATAGCAAATAAGCATAAACCAAATTTGAGTGGCATTTTTATTAATTTTTTTCGCTGCAGATATGAAAAAGTTCATATCGGATACTATATTAATATGGGGACTAGGTCAAAAAATGGACCGATCCTGACCATTTAATGCTTTTCTTAACTTACAAGAGTATAAAACGAAATTTATAATTTTAGCAGATCACAAAAGGGTTAATTTTATTTGTCTTTTGTTAGTGTTAATATATTTTCTTTTTATTTTTACCATATTTTCATTTATATCATTTTTATTGTTTTATATTTCGACAAGTGGCTGTTGCGTTAAAAATAGAATTGTTTGTTTTCGTTTATAAACAAATCACATTTTAATAATATTTTGACACTAATGATGGTCATTATGTTAATTCATATTAAATATCGTTTTGTTTTTATAATGCGATAAATATATTTAATATTGTTATGCCGATGTGCAATCATGTATGGGCTGTAGCAATCAGATAAAAATGTTTTAATAATGAAACAGATCAGAGAAAATTGTAACAAATAAACGTAGAGATTTTTGTAAACTCGAAACTGTAGCAGAGGTTAATGTGTTTAGGGTAATCCTTGAAAAAATATGAATTTTTAAGTTATTTTTTAAAACAATCTCAGCAATAATATAGGTATGAATGGAATGCATCAAGTCACTGGTTGATGTCTATAATATTAATAGGCTAGGCTATTTCTTGTTACCGATTTTGTTTTGTTGTTTTGTTCTACCGTTTTATCCTGATTTTGACCAAACGTGTATTATTTGAAAGGTATTTCTTTTTATCCGATTTGCAGATTTTTAAATTTTTTCCTTTGATTTGAGTAAATTGCATTTAAAGTTGCTACTAACACATACATAAAATTATACAATGTTATGTGTGTGTATTAAATTTGTTAATGTGGTTGTAATTAAAATGAGTTAGTTTTTTTTTTGTGCTGATTTGTGAATTGGCTATAATTGCTTAACATACCTTTATAGGGTCTTTATTTCATGAAAAAATTAAATTTCTTAAAATTTGTACTCGAATTTCGAGGACTGGAATCTACTAGTACATATGAATATGGGGGGTTTCATGTCAAGTGCATCAACTTTTAAAACCGATGTCTTCCGATCGGGATGAAATTTGCACCAAGGTTAGTCCTATTGGATAGTAGTTTAGACAAAATTTTTCAACAAGATCGGTCAAGATCTCTTTGAGTTAGAGGGGATCAAAATTTGACATTTTGGCCAAACAGGTGTTTTTTCTCATCCATGTAACGTTTTACTTATTGTTCTTAGAAAATTTTCTCCCAAAGAGTTTAGATAGCTATTTCTTCAATATTTCGGAAAAAAATACTTAAAAAAAAAAAGAAATTTGTAGACTTTTTTTTGCTAAATTAAAGCATTTTTTGCCTTTTTTTCAAAAAGGGCATTTTTTTTTTCATAAGAAAGCTTAGGATTTTTCCTTTAAGAGCTTTTTGATCGCTTAGTGGGATGGGAGTGGGATATCTATCAAAATAAATGTTTTGTAACTCAAGACAACGGTTTTTCAATTTTTCACAAATGCACTATTTTGAATTTTTTCCTATTTGTGTGTAAAACCTTACAAATAAAACTTATACTGAGAAACTAGACAAATTAACCTTTCCGAAGGTGTGTAAGATACCTCCATAACATAACAGAAGAGAATGGTTATCTGTAACCTGAAAGAGTTATTTGCAACATTTCAATCTGAACACGAGGATGTTAGAATAGGCTTCACGAAATTAACCCAAATGAGGCCAAAATATTGCGTTTTAGCAGAAAGCAGCGGAACTCATACAGTATGCGTTTGCATTTACCATGAAAATGTTAAACTGATGTTGAAGGAAATCAACTTAAAGTATTTAACAGATGATTCGGCAGAAGATTTACACGATTAACGCGATTGTCTTAAATTGACTATGTGTCCTAATGCAACAACTTCTCGCCACTTAGGTGAATGTACCAATTGCCCGAAAACCACATTCATCAAAGAAAATTTAATCAACTCTTTAGATCGAGAATATATATGGAGGAGGTCAAATTTGATTCTTGGATTCAGACTGACAGATGCACATTGAAAACAATCATTTTAAATGTGGATGATTTTGTGGAAGAAATGTGTACAGGATTGCTCAACTTGAGAACCCATGACTTTTTAGTCAAAGAGCAATGGTCATTCTTCAAGGATTTGAAGATACATTTGAAGTCTGGTGAATTCGTTATTTCATATGATTTCGCAGAAAATCATATTTCAGGATGCCATACAAGCATTCCACTTCAATAACGACCAAGCAACTATATTCACAGTAGTTACTTACTACATGAAAGATGAAAAACTGGAACACAAAAGTATGGCAATCATATCCGACGATTTAAAACATGATACCGTTGCAGTTTATGAGTACCAGAAGAGAATACTAAAATTTCTAAAATCTAAATTTACAGTAAAGAAGGTATACTACGTTTCGGACGGAGCTCGTCAACATTTTAAAAACAAAAGTAGCTTGGCAAATCTTATGGCCCATGAAAAAGATTTTGGAATGCCAGCTGAGTGGCATTTTCATCCTACTGCTCATGGTAAAGGAGCATGTGATGGTATTGGAGCAAACCTTAAAATAAATGCAGCGAAGTATAGCCTCCAGTGCTCTCATCAAGATCGCATCTTAGATGCGACTGCTTTATTCTATTGGGAAAAGAGTTATTGTAAAGAAACTAAAATAGTTTTTAGTAGCAAAGAGGATCATCAGGAAACATTGAAAACACTGAAGAGCAGATTCGATGCTGCGGTAACAATCGATGGCACCGCTCAATACCATGCTTTTATACCGCTTGTCGATGGAAGACTCAAGTTGAAAAAGTTTTCTGCCTCTATTCAATGCGATTTCTCTCCAAATCCAACAAATAAACCAGCAGCGAAATCAACAGCTGAACGCCAAGAAAGGATTGACAAAAAAACGCAGTAAATAAAAGCGACAAAAAAGCTGGATGAAAGACTGGGTATTTAAAAATTTACAAGACTTAAATACTTCATCAGCTACAATAAATTAAGTATAAAAACAGTTATGATATAAATGGATCTAATGCAATTAAGATTAAATTTTAATAAATTATTTATCTTTTTATTTTTAATATTATTATTATTATACATTAATTTAATTATTATTAAAAATAAATAAAAAATAATAACTTTTCAACATTTCTATAGATAACAAGTAAGAGTGTTAAATTCGGCTGTGCCGAATCTTTGATACCCTCCACCTCGGTTTGTGGCAATACTATTAACATAGCTCATGGTAGTTGTGTTCTTGTTATTGTTAATATGTATGAATCACATTTTTTTTGTGGCTTTTTTTATGTTGTTGTATGTTCAACCACTAAACTATTACAAGAAAACACTAGGTTTCATGTTTTTTTTAGAGGTATCTATAAACTTTTGTTCATTTCTCAGCGCAGAGGCTCCCGATTTACTCCGATTTCAATACCAACCTGGTGGGAATTATGGCAAATAATTTTTTCGTAACCTGACCTAAGTAAATGCTTTTTTTTTTGAATGAGCGTGATTTCAACAGACACACGGACAGACGGACAGACGGACAGACGGACAGACGGACAGACGGACATCGCTATATCGACTCGAGCTGTGATAAGGATCAAGAATATATATACTTTATTGGGTCGGAAATTAGTTTTTCGATGCGTTACAAACGGAATGACAAACCTATATATACCCTCTGCCACTGAGATGTGGAGGGTATAAAAAGCGATTTTTTTCCTGAGGTTAACATATTCTGGGTATTACAGTATCGAGGGTATAAAATTTTAGTTAGGCATGTTATATACCTTCGGAAAGTTTAGTTTGTCTAGTTGCTCAGAATAAGTTTTATTTGTAAGGTTTTAGACACAAATAGGAAAAAATTCAAAATAGTGCATTTGTGAAAAATTGAAAAACCGTTGTCTTGAGTTACAAAAAATTTATTTTGATAGATATCCCACTCCCATCCCACTAAGCGAC
The DNA here is from genome assembly GCA_963682025.1 of Cordilura impudica. Classification (NCBI taxonomy): domain Eukaryota; kingdom Metazoa; phylum Arthropoda; class Insecta; order Diptera; family Scathophagidae; genus Cordilura; species Cordilura impudica. The sequence continues at coordinate 129,242,732 of OY821517.1, forward strand.
CAAAAAGCTCTTAAAGGAAAAATCCTAAGCTTTCTTATGAAAAAAAAAATGCCCTTTTTGAAAAAAAGGCTTTAGTTTAGCAAAAAAAAAGTTTTTTTTTTTTTAAGTATTTTTTTCCGAAATATTGAAGAAATATCTATCTAAACTCTTTGGGAGAAAATTTTCTAAGAACAATAGGTAATACGTTACATGGATGAGAAAAAACACCTGTTTGGCCAATTTGACAAATTTTGATCCCCCTTTAACTCAGAGAGATCTGGACCGATCTTGTTGAAAAATTGTGTCTAAACTACTATCCAATAGGACTAACCTCGGTGCAAATTTCATCCCGATCGGAAGACATCGGTTTCAAAAGTTGGTGCACTTGACATGTAATCCCCCATATATGTATAACAGATAAGATATTTGTGTAAATAAAAGCTATGTTTTTAATAACAGCTACTTTTTAAGAAAAAGTACATTTTAAGAAAAGGTTCTTGTATGAAAAAAGTACAAAGGTATTTATCTAAAAAAAGTAACTTTTTAGGAAATTTAACTTTTTAAAGAAAATTAATTTTTTTAAGAAAAGAGGAGAAGATTTTTTTTTAGAAAAGCTACTTATTTAAGAAAATATTCTGTATTAATAAAGGAATTTTTTTAAGTAAATGCTCTTTTGTAAGAAAAAATAGGTAAATTAACTTTTTGAAGAAAATGTGCTTTCTTAAGAAAAGCTAATTTTTTCGGGAAAGGTCCGTTTTAAGAAAAGGTATTTTTTTAAGAGCATGTACTTTTTATGAAACAATACTTTTGTAAGAAAATGTAATTTTTTAAGAATAAAACACTCTTTTTTAACAAAATGTACTTTTATAACAAGTGTATACAGTTTTAACAAGGAGCTATTTTTTAAACTCTTTCTTTTAACTCATACTCTCTGTCTGTCTGCAATGGGGCAACCCCATTCCCCCTCATCCAATTTATTTGAAACTTGGGCCATATGGGTCTATTATCGACCCATAATACCACCGACAACGTAGTTTGAGCCATTCCCAGACTAGAGTCGTTGCCGTGGCATTTCTGACTTTTTAAAGTCATTATTTAAGGCTTCCTCTATATACACCACTGCATCTTTTGGAAGACGAGAATAAGATTTGAAACTAAAACAAGTTATGGTTTATTGAAAATTAATTTAAACATAAAAATTTGCTCACAGCACAGACGGTAATTCCAGAGGATTAGAGAGTTGTCCCTCCAGTGCCGTCTAAATGATGAAACATCTAAGACCTCCTCATCCGCATCAAAAAATAATTCCATTGAGCTTAACATATTTAATATTTATAATTTTATATAATATAAATTTGTTTCACAAATTCACTTTGTATTACACAAATTTACTTTTGTCAATGCTCTTTATCTTTTGTTTACATTTATTTTCAGTTGCTAAACTGTCAAAATAGCATATTCGATAACTTTTGGGCAACTGAAGAAAGTTGCCTTACATAATACCAATTAAATGCCTTTTGACAACGCAGCTAAAGTTCGGTTGCCATCAATAATAGTTCTAATAGTCTTGTTGTGACAATAGTTTAATTTTGGGGTAGTAACGCACAGTCACGGAGTGATTTAAAACCCATTTCCCCTTATCCAATCGATCTGAAATTTGGTCGATAGACTTGCGGTGAAAAGGATGAACTTTGACATAGTCACACGCAGTCACGGAGATATTCAAAACTCATATGCATAAGGAAAGAGTTTTATTTGAAAAACATATGACTGCCATTGATGATGTAAATATAGTTACATATATGGGGGGTTTCATGTCAAGTGCACCAACTTTTGAAACCGATGTCTTCCGATCGGGATGAAATTTGCACCAAGGTTAGTCCTATTGGATAGTAGTCAACAAGATCGGTCAAGATCTCTCTGAGTTAGAGGGGGATCAAAATTTGACATTTTGGCCAAACAGGTGTTTTTTCTCATTCATGTAACGTTTTACTTATTGTTCTTAGAAAATTTTCTCCCAAAGAGTTTAGATAGCTATTTCTTCAATATTTCGGAAACAAATACTTTAAAAAAAAATTTTAGACCTTTTTTTTGCTAGATCAAAGAATTTTTTGCCTTTTTTCAAAAAATGCATTTTTTTTTTTGCTCATAAGAAAGCTTAGGATTTTTCCTTTAAGAGCTTTTGCTTAGTGGGATGCGAGTGGGATATCTATCAAAATAAATGTTTTGTAACTCAAGACAACGGTTTTTCAATTCTTCACAAATGCACTATTTTGAATTTTTTCCTATTTGTGTGTAAAACCCTCTCTTCTGCATTTGAACTTTCTTGCCATCGATTCGTACAGACACATAGTCTTTCAACCCTGGCATCAGGCGACTCATATTATCTCGTTGATAAAACTGGGTTACTAGAGTTTCAGTTTCGCACTCTAAAGTTTTTCCAAAAATTTTTCATTACAATTAAAATCCATATAAAATTTCTTCATTTGAAATATATAATTTAACCATTTAAGAAAAAAAAAACGTTATTATATTAATAATACTTGAGATCTCGTTAAGGGACATGGTATATACCATGGATGGGCGCGTAAACTATTTACGCTGTTTACGACTGCTGTTTACACGTAAACAAACGTAAACGTAAACAGATTTCAATTGATGTAAACGTAAACAGACAAGTAAACGTAAACAAGTCCATATTTTTCTGTTTTTCTTACTAGAATTAAGAATAAATCAAAGAATTTGTTCATAAATTTTTTTTTTATTTAAGAAAAACATAAATATAACATGTGTATATATTTACAGCATAAAAACAAAAGAAATCCTTATTGTTAAGAAAATATACATATTTAATCATCATCACAAGGGATGTTATTCATTTTCAAGCTATAATAAATGTGTATCAATTTTTGTGAACGCTCAAAAGTTAGTCGGTTTCTTATATCAGAATGTATGTAGCTCCAGTTTGAGAAAACCCTTTCTATTTGAGCAGATGAAGCCGGTATGTTTATAAGTTTGCAAGCCAGAGAAGACAATGATGGATATTTTAAAGACGCCATGCGCCAAAACAATCCAGCATCATTGTCCAAATCTTTTGAGAACACCACATTGAAATAATCTTTGCGATTCAAAAACAAATCCAATTCACGCAAAACTTCACCAGTCAACTCTGCGAAAAGGAGACTTGTTACTGAATTTGTTTGTTTTGTAGAGAGCTTCTCTCTATCATAAAAAGGATTTAAGAAATATGCACTGAGGGCATATACATTAAGCGCTTGATCTTTGCGGTCACAAAATATTTTTTTCAAACTATTAGGTTCATTTAATGATAACCAGTAATTAACAGCTTCGGCTACACAGCAATTTGAGGATTGTACATTATTTAATAACGCGTAAACTGGGTCCAGTAAAGCGATTTCCTCCTCCACCCTTTCAAAAAGCATATCATCAAATAGGAGATTTTTTATGTCGTTTTTAACTTTTCGCGATGAGTCTGCAACCAACTGGCGCATGAATTTTACGTTATTTTCCAAACACAGGAAACAATCGCGCATAGAGCATCAACGAGTTTCTGCAGGGGTTTTGATTTTAGTACCATCTTTTTCAATGATTAATTTTTCAAGGTCTGGGTGGCGAAATTCTTTCCAAATTTTTGTAACTTTGTCTGCGGTATCTTTATCCACTATATTTTTAGCAAGCAGATTAGCGACGTGGGCACTGCAGTTGTTATGCTTTTGGGAGCAAAAGTTGTATTCATTACGAACTGGCTTGCCAGAGACGTGATACAATGGCCTATAACCTACCTCCAAGTGGTGCTCCTGGGCAACGCTAGGCAAAGCCAGTTAATTCTGGTGATTATTCCTAGCGGCTAAAGGTTAAGGAAGAGAAATGTCTGCCAGTGCAATCCCTTCACGGGGGATAACTGGTAGTTACTAAATTGGCTAATTAGTAGCGAAGCCTTACCAAAAGGCGCTAAATTTGGTACTGCCGGGAGATCGAATTGCCCAAAAAGAGGACTGACTCTTCGACTTCTTGCGGATACCAAGCGAGCCATAGTACTGTAATCTGATAGCCGACTGGTGGATCGTGAAACATCCAACCAGATGAAAAGGTTGTCACACCCCTTTAATATATGTGAGTTCAAGTTGAATTGACGGATTGTTGGACCACATTACGAAAGTGGCACTAGAAGCTTTCGAATCTGATGTGCAGAGGAGATCGCTGTGTGTGACTAGTAGGGGTGGTTGTGGAGGGGAAGAGCTGGTATAAGCGTTGGATGGAAATGCTGGTATATGCGTTGTTTGGGTGGCATGAGTGGAAGATGAGTCGCAATGTGAATCGGATGAAAGAATGTCGGATGTAGCATGAGTATATTTGACGACACAAGAGTGCGTAGAAATTGGCAGAAAACAGTGCTATGGTAAGCAAGGTCAAAGCAGAAGTCTTTGACGAATCTTTTACGATCTCATTGGGAACGGCCCCTCGGGGAGTTTCGCAGTGGCTTGTGGTGCCCGTAACGCGGGCAGATCACAGATCGATATGGAGGTGCATCCACCCAGGTGTTGCTAGCTCTAAAGCAAAAGAGTTTTAGATAGGCTCGACACAATAACAAAGTGTGAAGTGAATCCGTGAACATCACTCCAGCTTGTAACCGTCTTATGGCGGGGCGAAGGCAAGACGCATAGTATCTCTCCATGTGCTAAGACCACCGTGTGGTTAAGTCGTCAAGACAGGAATGCACGTAAAACTCAAGCGACTCTGCAGTTGTTATGCCAGATATTAACGATCCCATCCTGATCATATTAACAGAGTTGTCTGAAACAACTGCATACACTTCAGTGCCGTACATATTCTTTACTAGTTCAATTGATTCATCAATGATCTCTGATAGCTTCTCTGGCGTCTCACTTTCGCTTGATAAGTCCCACGCATTTAAAAATGCCTTTTCTCCACCAGTATTATGAAGCATGGTAACTACTAGCTTGCTATTACTCGCAGTATTTTTCCAGCCATCGATTAGAAGAACTGAGTCTAATCCAATTTGTTTGCTGGCTTTTACAATCTGCCTCTCATATTCTTTATCCAATAAAGTTGTTGAAAGTGCTTTTCTGCTTGGTAAAACTTTGGAATAGGCTGGTCTTAATTTCTGTAGAAGATCTTTAAAATGCTTTGATTCAATAACGTTGAGTGGAATGTTGCATCCGAAAAAGAATCTGGCTACTAATTCATTAATTTCTTCCTCATCTATTTTAGAGGTCTTATCGAGAAAATTGTGCAACACAAATTTGGTGGTGTAGTGGAAGCTGATGATGATGATGATATCGCAGAAACTGAAGATAATGATGATGATATTGTGGAAACTGAAGATAATGATGATGATATTGTGGAAACTGAAGATAATGATGACGATGTTGTTGGAGTTGCTGACGGTGTGTATGTTGTTGGTGTTATAGATGCTGTGTATGTAACTAGTGTTGTCGATGATGTCTTGGGAAGATCTGAAATCAATATTATTTCACAATCTTCATTTTGTGAAATATCCATTAAGGAAATATCAACACTGCTATCTAGATCCGTTATACAACTCATGTTCATATCATCCTTGTTGTTGTCCTCATTAGACTTCTTTTTACAACGATTTCTGTTCATAATGGTAGGCAAATATTAACCCCATTTAGCACAAATATTTAAAGAGTAATAAAGCTCACCTATGCGCCTTTAATCTTTCTGTTGCAATGTTTGCTAGCGTTTTTCTGCAAAACAAGAATAGCGCTATATATTTTCTTCCATTTTTGTGCAACTCAAAGCTTAAATCTAGAAAAATATCTCTTTTGGCGTTATTGCAGGCCGACATTTTTATTAAACTTTACTGAATGCTTTTTTGTAATTGTTGAAAAGTGTTGCCATGTTATAGCATTGTAAATGTTTTATGATAACTTTCAATAAAATTATTACCATATATTTGTTAACAAGCTAAAAATAAATTAATGAATTATTTTATACTATAATTTTTATTATTATTTTCAGTATTATTTTTATTATAATGATTTATTATTTGTATTGTTATATACTTTGTTTAAATTTAAACTTAAGTTGTGGCAGATCTTTCACATTTCGTCAAAGGAATCAGCTGTTTCGTTTACGTGTTTATGTCTGTTTACATGTTTACGTCTGTTTACGACTGTTTACGTCTGTTTACGTCTGTTTACAGAGTAAACGTAAACAGCGTCTGTTTATACATATATTAAATAAAAATTAAATAGTTAACTAGTGTTTATTATAGTTTAAGTTTTCAAAATTGTGTATAAATAAACAAACATCATCGTTGACTAGTAAACAGCGGTAGAATGAGCAGTTCAGATATATATTCTATTGTTTACAAATTTTCGTAGGTTAGAGGAAGATGCAAAATCACATGTACACCAAAGTTTCGGTCAGTTTTTGCATATTGGGCTTAATAAAATGATAGAAACTTTGTTCTACGCGATGACCGAAACTTCAGTCAGTAGTGATAATCGTATGACCGGTCAAATGACCGTCACTGTTCTTTTAGGGAACTGTTTTAACAAAATCACTTTCCTATGAAAAGTCACTTATTTAAGAAAAAAATAGGAAACTTCTAACAAAATGTACGTTTTAACAAAAGGACATTCGTAAGAAAATTTACTTTTTGACGTAATTGTACTTCTTTAAAAAAGGCGTAATTCCACGCAAAGGTCCAATTTTAATATCGGTACGACTTCATGACAGTCTGATCGATTTCATCGGAGTTTTATGTCGAAAAATTATACGACTGAGTGGTATCATGTAAATGGGCCTTAATATATACTTTTTAGGAAAAGAAACTGGTGAACAAAGGAACTTTTAAGGAAAATGCACTATTCTAAGAAACAATATGTACTTTTTAAGAAAATGTGCGTTTTTAAGAAAAGGTACTTTTTTAGAAAAGATACGTTTTTAATAATGGTACTTTTTAAGAGAACGTATTTTTTATGAAACGATACTTTTTTAAGAAAATGTACTTTATTAAGAAAATCATCTTTTTAAAGAAAAGCTACTTGTTTAGGAAAAGGTACTGTTTTAAGGAATTGTACTTTTTTTGAAAACAAACTTTTTTAAGAAACGGTTCTATTTTAACATAGGGAACTTATTAAGAAAATTTACTTTAGTTAAAATTATGTACTTTTATAAGAAAATATACTTTAAAAAAAATATTTATTGAAGACAACGTACTTCTTTAAGAAAATATTCTTTTTGAACAAAAGATACTTTTTAAAGAAAGGTACTTTTTAGGAAAGTTACTTATTAAAGAATATTTAAATTTTTAATAAAACTTTTGCCGTTATCTTTTCTGCCCTTTTTTGGAAAAGTGTATTTTTTATATATTCTGAATTTTGAGCAACCTTGTATTATATATCAATCGAAAGGTCTCAAAGTGCTGTGTTCATAAATACAAAAAAAATTTGATTATTATCCTCTTGGAAGTCATAGGGTGAAAATATTCAAAAAAAGGGGAACAATGGGGCAATATTCTCCCACTATGACCTGAAAGAAGTCAATGGCTCGAATTTTTTGTGATTTATGAGGGCTCGACTTTGAGACCTTTCGATTGATATATAAGATAAGGTTGCTCTTAATGCAGAATATATAAAAAAATACACTTTTCGAAAAAAGGGCAAAAAAAGGGCGACATTTTTTGTCAGAAAAGAAAATGGCATTACTTTTTTAAAAAGTCACTTATTTACAAAAGGTACTTTTTTAAGACTAGACTAGCCTTTTTTAAAAAATATAGTTTTTAATAAAATTTTATTATTTTTTATAAAAATAAAAAATCTTATTTTCGATCTTTACCATTTTAATGATTGAGTTTGAAATTATTCAGGCTCAAGATCAAATGTTTTTACTTTAAATAAAACAAAAACATTGGCAGATTTGTTTAAAAAAAATTGATCTATATTCTGCATGACAGGTCGTACAACAGCTTCGGGAAGAGTTACCAACCCTCATCAGTAACTAAAAGCAGTACATAGTTTGCTTGGTAAAAAGTTAAATTCATATATATTTGCTGAAAACAAATAAAAATTTTAGAAATGGTACTGTTTTAATAAAGGGCACTTTTTTAAGAGTAGGTACGTTTTTAAGAAAGTGCAAATTGGACCGTTTTTTAAAATTCATTTTGTGAAGAAAAAAATACCTACTCTTTTAAGAAGGTTACTTTTGACGAAAAGGAACTTTTTAAGAAAATTTACTTTTTGCTGTAAATGTACTATTTTAAAAAAGGTCCTTTTTAACAAAAGACATTTTGTCAGAAACGTTACCTTTTTAAGAAAAGGTATGTTTTGCGAAAAGGTATTTTTTAGTAAAAGGTACTTATTTAACAAAAATATGCCTTTTAATAAAAGGTACTTTTTAACATAAGGTAATTATTAATACTAGCAGATTTCAGCACCGAAATTCGAGTGCAATTTCTAGGCGGCTTTATTTTTCAACTTAGCCAATTCACAAACCAACACTTTTATGGTTTATTATTATTGTGCATATGTATAATTGTATAATTTTGTGTATGTGTTAGTTGCAACTTTAAATGCAATTTACTCAAAATAAAGGGAAAAAATTTAGAAATCTGTAAACTGCAAAACGGCTAAAAAGAAATACCTTTCAAATAATATACGTTTGGTCCAAATCAGGATAAAACGGTAGAACAAAACATCGGTCACAAGAAATCGCCTAGCCTATTAATAATATAGATAATGCACATTTTAAATCTTCAGTGATTCACTGATAAGCTTAACAAATAGTAACAAATTTTAAAGATGATAAAGCTGTGAATTCTTAAATTGTTGTTTCACACACACCCATTAAATATTCATTATTTAATTTTTATACCCTATACCACTATGTGGTTTGGGTATAATGACTTTGTGCTGCTGTTTGTAACTACCAAAAATATTTGACCTAGACCCATCTTTTGTTATACCGATCGAATCAGAATCACTATCTGATTCGATTTAACGATGTCCGTCCGTCCGTCCGTCCGTCTGTGTGTCTATGTAAACCTTGTAATCAAACTGTAGGTCGCAAATATGAATATATTTTGATAAAATTTGGTATATAAGCTTTAATCGGCCATAGGATGAACGAAATTGGTGAGAATCGGTCCATGTTCTGACCTAGCCCCCATACAAATGACCACTATGAAATCGACATAAATTGCCATAAGATCCAAATTATCGCATAGATCATAGTCAAATTGAGTTTGTATGTGTTCATTGTATCCATTAATCAGTAGTCCAAAAGTAATCCCTATTGGACAATTCTTAGTCATAGGCCCCATATAGAGCTGCTTCCCGATCTTCACTTAAATCTATCAAAAAAACAAAAATATTGCACAGATTTTTCTCAAATTTGGTTTGTTTATAGTTTTTCAAAGTATAAATGACTTTACCAAGTATGGTCAGGATCGGTCCATTTTTCGACCTAGTCCCCATATAAATATAGCATCCGATATGAACTTTTTCATATCTGCAGCCAAAAAAAATAATAACAATGGCACTCAAATTTGGTTTATGCTTATTTTCTCCAATTAGTTGGATCGAAGAGATAGGGTCTCAAAACCATGGTATAGGGTATCGCATAGTCGGTTTAGACCGACTATAATTTTCTTGTTTTTTTAATGGGGTTTTGATTACAATAAGTTTATCGATTTACTGGCCGAGATGATGGTGGGGTTATTGATTTTGTTGAGCATAAAGATATAAGACAATGGTTGTTTGATGCTCTCGAAAAATAACATATTATTTCTTAGCTTGTCTATATTCATTGGATGGATTTTAGAATGTTGAACATAGATGGATGGATGCATGGATGGATGGATGAATTGTATACCATTTTGCTTGATATGAATAAAAATTCTTCATGTTCTCTTCGCCTGCTGTATCTATGGTTATGTATGGAAATCACGTAAACGCATAAACAAGAGATATGCTCGCTGCTACTGTTGCTCTTCGTTAACGCACTAAAAATGAACAATATTTTCTATTAACTCGTACTTTGTTTGCATGACATGAAAGTAGGAAAACAATGATGGTTAGTTACATTTGCAGGTGTATGTATTATGGTGGTACTTTCGTGTGTGGAGCATTTTAAATGGTCAAAAAATCGGAAAACTAATTTAGTTTGGTTAGGATTTGTCCTTTTATGGTACGTAAAAGTTTCTTTGCCGAAAACCATCAGTCGACCTACACCGAAAATAATTTTTTTTCTTATTAAAACTTATTTCCGTATGGTAGTCATCTCTTTACAAGTTCTGAAAATAAATGTCACCACATTTCAAGTGCGTATGATAAAAATCAAACCTTGTGGCACTCACAAACACAAAGAATGTTGGGGTTTTGTTGTCATTTTCATAAAACAATATGTTCGATTTTGGTATTTGTGGCATTTGAGATAAAGTCTATGTATATGCAAGTTGTGTAGTATGGCTATAAGAATTACTTTATCCGTATTTATCAATATTTTTATCAGGACGATAATATGACGACATAAAACACCTGTTTAGCTATTGTAGGGGATTACTCTAACAGGTGGTTATGAAATGCTGCAAAGTCCTATTTGGCATAACTTTATTAAACCATATTTAAAGGTTTAATCGTGTTTCCGATGTTGGTTTTTGTTCGTTACTTTGCGTATCATGCAATTTGTTTACCTTTTCAGAAATGTATTCTTGCTTATTATGAAAGTTTTGTTTATATAGGGGTAGGGTTAGCTGAGTTAGAAGCAATTTGCTTGATTATAAATAATTTCAGTAAAAAAATAAATGTATTAAAAAGATCATCAATCCAGAGCTATGATATCGTATAACCAAATGAAGAAGATTCAAGTGAAATCAACTAAATATGGCCATTTGTGAACTAACCCTCTAGCCAGTTTGTTTAAAATGTTTAAATTTTTTTTCGGCACAGAGATTGTGCTTTAACAGAACAAAATTTACTAAAGTGATTTTATATAATTCTTGTTACATTTCAAAGTAATTAAAGTTTTGTTTGACAGGTAATAAAATTACTTTTAAAATGACTTACTACGAGTTTTTTTTTTTGTTTTTAATCAAAGTTCGTACTTCATGACCTTTGTTTCAGTTGCTTACATCTTAGGAATCTATGCTTCAATTTTTATATCTTATATCACTATGTGGTCAGGGTATAATGAGCTTGTGCTGATGTTTGTAACTACCAAAAATATTTGACCTAGACCCATCTTTTAATATACCGATGGGCTCAGAATAACTTTCTGAGACGATTTAGCGATGTCCGTCCTTCCGTACGTGGCTATGTAAAACTTCTAATCAAACAACAAGTCGCAAATATGAAAATATTTTGGTGAAATTTGGTATATAAACTTCTATCGCCCATATGACAAACGGTATTGAAACTGATGAAAATCGGTGCATATTCAGACATAGTCTCAATACAAATGACCCTTATGAGATCGACTTAAATTGCCATAAGATCCAAATTATCATATAGATCTCGTCCAAATTGGATTCGTGTATGTTTATTACATCCATTAATTAGTTGTATAAAAATAAACCCTGTGGGGCAATTCTTAAGGCCTAGTTAGCCACACGTAACCTTAACCAAACGGGTCAGCTGTTTTTTTTTTCTGTTACATGAAAAGCATTTAGAGCAGTTACCGAACTCAACTGACACGTAACCGGAACGTCACAATCTGTTGAAAATAGATTTTTGCTACGTTTGTACGTGACGTATGTGAACAGCTGTTAAAGTTTGGTTAATTTTACACAGCAACATGCTGGCTCGTTTTTTACGTTCTATAATCGCACTAAATGTCAACGTTACATTTACGGTACGGATACATTTTAACAACGTGTGGCTAACTAGGCCTTTAGTCATAAAGCTGCCTCCCAATCTTCACTTAAACCTATAAATTACAAAAATATTACACAGATTTGTGTATGTTTTTGCAAAAAAGAAGTGAGTTTTCTAAATATGGTCACGATTGGTCAATTTTTCGACCTAGATCCATATAGATCGGATGTTATATCCGATATGCAAATTTTCAGATCTGCAGGCAAAAAAATTAATAAGAATTCCACACAGATTTGGTTTATGCTTATTTTCTATACTCAATTAGTTGGACCTAAGGCCAATTCTCTAAACGCATGCTATAGGGTATCGCATAGTCGATCTAGACCGACTATAAATTTCTTACTTGTTTTTATCTATTTTCTATATATATAAAAGCGAAATTTCTACAGAGTCTTACTGTGTATCTGGAAGGAACTGTAGGTTTTAAATTTTTTTTGATATTTTAAGGGGGCTTGGCACCTCCCATACAAAGTGAGTTTTTAATAACATATATATTGACTACTATGACAGGGAGAGCTTTGCAAATTTGTGTGAGGTCACGTATTTTTAATGAGTAGTCAGATACAAATTGGGCGGGATCAGATCCATGGGCGTGGCACCTCCCATACAGCGGAAATATTAAATGTCATATATCTGGAGTACTGTAATTGTTATTCATGTGATTAGTCGAACAAAAATGGGCGTGATCGGAGCAGTAGGCGTGACACCGCTTATACAAAGTAAATATATATCATACAACTGGAGTACTGTAAAAGAGAATGCCTCGACATCAGATATAATTGTAAGTAGTTAGATAAAAAAATGGGCGGGATAGAAATAGCGGGCGTGGCACCTCCATATGAAGTACTATGAAAGCGAAAGTCGTGAAGCTTTTAACAAGTAAATTAATTTCCTATGTGAGTGGTCATGGAAAATATGGGCGGAATCGCCAAACTCAAAAACTGCCAAAATCAAAAATCGCAAAAACCGAAAATCACGTAAAACAAAAATTGCCAGAAACAAAAACCTCCAAAATCAAAAGTCGCCAAATCAAAAATCGTCAAAATCAAAAACGGCTAAAATCAAAAATCGCACAAAATTTAAAATTTGCCAAATGGTGTTCTAAATTTAAAGCCAATTGTAGTGTTGCCGGACTTAGTTGAAAAATCCATGTTTTTCTCACGGACAGCTTTATGTTGCTTGCTCTAGAGTTTTAATTGTTCAATACGAACTTCGTAGGTAAAATTGATTATGAAAACATACATGTCAATAAGTCTCGGTAAACCGTAGGGAAGCACTACATTGCATACTATTAATATATGTCAACTTGTCTTGTCAAAATATGTTCCAATTTTCAAGATGGAGCTTCTATTGAGTTCAAAGTTATTTACAAAAAATTTTGGACTTAGTACGAAATTTTGTTTTCTGGAATTTTTGTTGTTTTGAATTCTATACAAGGAATGAGTTACAAACATAACATACATAAAATTTAATAATTTAGAGAAACCATTGAACCTAGTTTTTATTTTTTTACTTATTTAAAGTCATATTAAAGTTAAAAAAACAGATAACATTTATAGTTCTACTTATGTACGTATGGAGATTTTCCAAAAACCCCTCCATTAGGGATTTTATTTGGGTTTATGTGACTTTTTTGGAACTGATAGTCCATCTCCGTTTCAAATCTTCCACATTTTGGTACACATTTTTTGTGATCTTCAAAGCCTTTTTCACAAGAGTCCAATGTCTGTCACTGGCTCGGGACAATTTGGAGGATTTGCTACCTCCCTTGGTAGAATAATCAAGTGACAGGATGCCAAATCGGACCAAGTTTTCCAAAAAAAACACATAAAATTCAGAAAAATGCATGAAATCTTTATTTGAATCGATAGTACGGTCCATATAATTTAATGTTTGAAGATTATTTCATGCAAATGTTGACCGTGACTGCGCCTCAAATGGTCCATCCGCTTGGTCCAATTTTGGCATACTCTTTCCAACATTTCGGCCGGTATCTCACGAAGAAATGCTTCAATGTTGTCTTCCAATGCGTTAATTGAAGCGGGATTTTCTGTATAGACAAGAGCTTTAACATAGCCCCACAAAAAATAGTCTAAAGGCGTTAAATCGCACGATCTAGGCGGCCAATTGACCGGTCCCGAACGTGAAATAAAACGTTCACCGAACTCGCCCCTCACTAAGTCCATTGTTGCGCGTGCTGTGTGGCATGTGGCACCGTCTTGTTGAATCCACATGTCATGCAAGTCAAGCTCTTGCATTTTGGCAAAATAAAGTTGGATATCATCTCTCGGTAGCGCTCACCATTCACAGTTACGTTACGATTCGCATCATCTTTGAAGAAGTACGGTCCAATGATGCCACCAGCCCATAAACCGGACCAAACTGTGACTTTTTCTGGATGCATTGGTAGCTCTTCCAATGCTTCTGGCTGATATTCACTCCAAAATCAACAATTCTGCTTATTTACGTACCCATTGAGCCAAAAATGAGCTTCGTTGCTGAACACAATTTTTCGCTAAAAAGTGGATCTTCGGCCAACTTTCCAAGAGCCCATTCACCAGAAATTCTACGTTGCGGTAGGTCGTTCGGCGCGCGATGAACTTTCTTAACAGAGCACGCATTTTGATAATACAATTCCAATAACTTGCAAGCGTTGTTCGTTTGTAAGACGATTCACGGTTAAATTATAGACCAAACTGAAGATGTTTGACAATGAAACAAAACACGAAACGTGCGTCAGCTGTTTAAACCAGTGTTGCCAAAAAGATAATAGCTAAAAAATCACCCTTTATGTGGACACATTGTGTTGGCTTATGAAAGGAAGGAGTTTTTTTGCAGAGCCCGTCGTAACAAATAACTTGCTTCTTTTGAAGCAACTGCATATTGTTTGTTATACCAGAACTTTTTTTTTTTTTTTTGCAAATTTAGGCTGCTTTAGGCCGAGGCCACGCAATGAGCGGCAAAGCAGCGAGCGGCAGAGCGGTGAGCGGCGAGTTTGAGCGGTATGTGACTTATTACTGAGCGTAATTTCTGAGCGGTTAGTTGTCAAAATGCCATTCTCAATGTTATTATTTATTATTTATGTAAAACTTTTTTATAAAGCAAAATATTTTCACTATTTTATGATTTTTATTTATATATGACTTTTATTTAGATATGACTTTTCAACTTTTTAACTTTTTATCGATTGAAAAACAACACAAAAATGTTTGTCGTTAAGATAACAACAACAGCTGCCTTTAACAATAGTGAATATCGTTTAAAAATTTTACTGAATACCAAAATCGATAATTTTGTTGTTTTCTCTTTTTAACGATTCGATTACTGAATCGCGCTACATATCGACAAAGCAAAGAAAAGCCATTTTTTTGCTATTTTTATTCTTTGCCGCTCAGAAAACAACTAAAAATTAGAACAAGTTCTATTCCTCTGCGGCGCCGCTTAGACGCTCAGAAATGCCGCTCACATGCCGCTCACTGCGTGGCCACTTCGGTAGTATTTCATATGTTTTAATTTTTTTCCGCTCACCGCTCTGCCGCTTGCTGCTTTGCCGCTCATTGCGTAGCCTCGGCCTTAGGGTTCTTAACTTATCTTAGACATTTCATAAAAATTTTGACCCGGAAGCTGCAGTACTGGCAGATACATGCGATTCGTCGTCCATTATGCAACAGCAATATTTTTTTATGAAACCTGATTTAAATTTGCGTGCTCTGTTTTTGGCCCCAAAATTTTTTGCAGCGTTACTATCTTGAACTCTTTGGACTTCTTATGTTACCAAACTTGCATTAGCTTTAATTTTTTGCACCGAATATTCCGGGCTGTTGGGAGGTCTTTTCAATAGGCTTTCTATTTTGTTGGCCTTACGTACATCATGTGGACCTTTCGTTCTTCTGGAACCGGGTTTCCTATCAATGTTCAAATTTTCCTTATACTTTCTAATAACATTGGAGACAGTTTAATTGCAGACTTTTAATTCTTTGGCCAACTTTTTGTAGGAACAAGTTTGATTTCGTTAAGAATATTTAATAGTATAAGCGCATACTTCTATTCCGTCACTCATTTTATTAAAACTAACAACAAATGACCATAATTGTCATTAACCCTCCGACTTGCGGCAAGGTCCGTGTAGACTTTTTACATTTTTAAAGCAAGTGCCATTTTAAAACTACTGGTAGGACTGACCTTAACTTTCATGACTTCTATTATTGGAGTGTTGAGAATGATTTAATACCTATTCCGATTGATTTGTAGTTTTAAAAGTATTTTATTTTTTTTACTTAAAAGACTTCTAGTACGCCGTTGAGCGGTAAGGTCCCCGTGGACCTTAAGTTGTACTAAAATTTGAATTTCAAATATTTTAAATTTATACAAGTAAAAAAAAGCAGGCTTGATTTTCCCCACGTATAGACGTATTTTACAAACAAAATAATCAATGAGTTGGGAGAGTGTCAAAAATACCCAAAATCGTCGATCAGCATTCCAAAAACTAGGTATATGTGATCAAGAAAATGCTAATAACAATTTAACTATGTTCCTTGAACTTGAAGAACTGGAAGCACCATTTTATGATAAAAATACTGATAAGGAGTATGTGCCAAGTGAAGTATCCGATGATGAGTCCGACATCTATATTGAAGCAGCTAAATTATGTTGTTCAGATGATGATTATCAGCAATATGCCTTAACATGTGACGAAAGTGTTTACTTTATTCCAAAAAGTGTCGATAAGTGGCATGTGAATGCCCCGGAAATCGGTCGTATTAGACAACATAATGTTGTCAATTTTACGCAACATCGTGCGGGTCCATCAGCAGCATTCACTATGCAAACTCTTTCAATATTTACCAAAATAATTAGCGCAGTTCGCATTTTAGAAGTTTGAATATTTTCCTTTCATTTTTTATCGTATTTTAAGTAAATCTAATACATCTTAATCAAAATGAATAAACATATAATAATTTAAACTAAATTCAATGCATTTTTATAAAAGGTCCGTAGGGACCTTACCGCTTAACGACCGACTAAAAAGTTACCGCTCGTCGGAGGGTTAAGCATAATAACTGATTACTTGATCAAAAAATAATTGAAATAATGTTTGCGAAAAAAGTCAAGAGGAAAAACGTGTGGTAAGATTGTTTCGATCTCACTCCTTAAGATCAATTAATGGTAACTTGAGAATGTAAAGAGTGGGTCAAATAAGACCAGTTGCGTATTGTAGTCGTTGTTGGTGGTCTTGTAATAACATTGCTTGCACAGTTTGAACATTCAACCTTCAGCACCGCTACTTCTTTGTCAATTACTTCGGCCAGAGCTTTTCTGTTGATTGTAGCCAGCCATAACAACAGGGAAAAATCAGTTTTGTTATGACTGAACTGAATATGTTGCCAACCCTGTTATTCAGTTGTAGCAACTAAATAACTTATTTATCAAAGCCTAAATTCTGTTGCCACATCCGAATGTTTCTTGGAATAATCAAAGAAAACAGTTGCTTTATTCAAATGATTATATTGGGTATAAGTTTAGTTGCCTCAACAAAATTTTTTCCCCTGATACTGCATTTATTTCTGTTTTGTATTACTTTTGTTTTATGTTTTTATGAATTTGTGCTGCTGTTTGTAACAACCAAAAATATTTGACATACACCCATCTTTAATTATACCGATCGAATCAGAATCACCATCTGATTCGATTTAACAATGTCCGTCCATCCGTCCATCCGTCCGTCCGTCCGTCCGTCTGTGTGTCCATGTAAAGCTTGTAATCAAACTGCAGGTCGCAAATATGAACATATTTTGATGAAATTTGGTATTTAATCTTTTATCGGCCATGAGATGAACGGTATTGAAATTGGTGAGAATCGGTCCATGTTCAGACCCAGCCCCATACATGTGACCCCTATGAAATCAACATATATTGCCATAAGATCCAAATTATCATACAAATCATAGTCAAATTGGGTTTGTATGTATATATTACATCCATTAATCAGTAGTCCATAAATGATCCCTATTAGACAACTCTTAGTCATAGGCCCCATATAGAGCTGCTTCTCGATCTTCACTTAAATCTATCAAAAAACAAAAATATTGCACTGATTCTTCTCAAATTTTGTTTGTATATATTTTTGCAAAATACAAGAGACTTTACCAAACATAGTCAGGATCGGTCCATGTTTGGTCCTAGTCCCCATATAGATATAGCATCCGATATGAACTTTTTCATATCCGCAACCAAAAAAAATTAAAAAAAATCCCACTCAATTCTGGTTTATGCTTATTTTCTATGTCCAGTTAGTTGGGCCTATGAGATAGGGTCTCTAAACGCATGGTATAGGGTATCATATGGTCGGTCTAGACCGACTATAATTTTCTTACTTGTCTTTTATTGAGTTCTTGAATTTCATATATTTATTTTTGATTTTTTATTAATTACTTCATTTTAATAAAAGTTTTAATATGAGTAACTAAGGCGTTTACTTTCTTTTGACGCTCACTTTATTTACCTTTTGTGTATGTAAGTTTAATTGACATTTTTTTTTCCTTTACAAAATTTTTTGCATGCACGAAGGGTAAGTGCATGTAAATAAATATGTGTTCGTTACAGATTTTGTTTTAGTACTTTCAATAAATCAAAACACAGCCCTAAAAACCTCTGCTTTCTCAAGAGTTCTTATCACCCTGAAAATTGATGAAAATTAATTTTTTACATCATGTTTTTTATGATTATGTAAATATCTTTTTTTTCCTTTCGTCATCAGTATTTTAGAATTGTTTGAAACAATTTAATTTTTGTTGCCGTTGTTTTCTTTTTTAAATGTATTTTTTTTGTTATTATTATTGACAAATCGATTCACGTTCATCGCGTATATTGAATTTATTATAATAATCGCGTGTTTTAGCCGTTTTTTAATGTTTTCGATGTCTGGGAGTGGAAGTACTAAACAAGTACTTGGTTTAATATGGCGCTAAATTGTTTATAGTCATGGTTAATGATTATAATCGTACGGACTGCTATAAAAATGCTATATTCTTATGTAAGCCATGTTTATGCTTATTTATTTTTTTGTGGGAATTATTTCAAATATTGTATATATAGTATACATATATTTTGTGAAAAAGGTTTACGAATCTAAGATTAAAGATTACATGCAAGAGAGATTACATATTCAGACCTAGTCCACATACAAATGACCCATATGAGATCGACTTAAATTGCCATAAGATCCAAATTATCATATAGATCTCCTCCAAATTGGGTTCGTGTATGTTTATTACATCCATTAATTAGTTATTTAAAAATAAACCCTGTGGGACAATTCTTAGTCATAGCCCTAAACTTAAGCCTATCAAAAACAAAATTATTGCAAATTTGGTTGTATATGTTTTTACAAAAAGAAGTGACTTTACCAAATATGGTCAGGATCGGTCCCTTTGTTGTCCTAGCCCCAAATAAATATAGCACCCGATATGAACTTTTTCAAATCTGCAAACAAATTAATAAAAATTCCACTCAGATTTTTGTTATGCTAATTTTTCTTACCCAATTAGTTGCGCCTAACACCAATTCTCTAAACGCATTGTATAGGGCATTGCTTAGCCGGTCTAGACAGACTAATTTATTTTTGTATCTTTTAATTAATTTATATAAAAATATTGAACTATTTGTTTTTCTTTAAGTTAATATCTGGACCTTTGATATAAGGGAAAACTAATGCCGTTTTCTTTTCTGACAAAAAATGTCGCATTTTATTTGCAATTTTTTCGAAAAGTGTATTTTTTATATATTCTAAATTAAAATTAAGCTAATTTTGTACATCAATCGAAAGGTCTCAAAGTGATGTGTTCATAAAATGCAAAATATTTTGACTATTATCCTCTTTGAAGTCATGGGGTGAAAATATTCAAAAAACAAGTAAGAGTGTTAAATTCGGCTGTGTCGAATCTTTGATACCCTCCACCTCGGTTTGACTATTGATAATAAATGTAAACAAAATATTGGAAAAAATAAACAATTTGTTAAACTTAATACCAAATTATTTCAGCAAATTCTTTGGGTTGGTTTTTGTCTTTTCTATTTTTTCGGATTTATTTCGGTGTTTGCTTTTTGGTCGTCGTGGTTGCTGATCGGCCTGCATTTGGGTTATATATCTATATGCATACGTTTCCGGTTATATGACATAACTTCTCGTTTAATTTAGTTTTTGCTAATTAAATAGCTCGCACTAACCTCCATTGCAAAGGTAGTGGTTGTGTAGGGTGGCTATATGCATTAAATCGTGCTTTTTTGGCTTTTAACAGGCCAAATATTTCTTCATTGCGGCCATATAGGTCGGATGGAGTAACAAAATAATAACCAAAAAAAAGCTCTCTCAACTTTTTTATTAAAATATTGCCATATTTGGAAAACATAGAGAAAAAATTTATAATAATAAATAATCAAATTAGGGATGCCAAACGAAAAAAACCAAATGTCCCAAACATTTTAAATAAAATAATTTGTTATCTTTATTTTCTAAAAACTTTTTTTATCCAAAAAAAAATTGTGATAATTTCTATATAAATAACATTCTCATCAAATTGCGTTTATTTATGTAACAATTTTTATGTTCGCAATTCTTATATATCATTTGAGGTTTTCTAAAATTCATTGAATTTAAATTAATGTTTTCTGTAGTGCGATTCTGTAAATTTCAACGATCCGACCATCGCAAAATATATCGACAGCTATTGTTGTTTGCACTAAGGATTAAGTGATTCACTAAGTACATACATCTTAACGACAGTCGACAAATCTATTTTTCTATTTATTTAAATTGTAAACGAGTGGCATCTCTGTCAAAATAAGCGAAAAACACAAAGAAGAATAGAAGAATTACTTCGTGTTTGACAGGATGATTTTATGTTTATGTTTAATATCTCTATTTTTTTTACTAATATTTCTGTTTATTTATTTGAAAATGAAATAGTGAATTGAATATGCTATTTAATTTTTTTATTTATATAAAAAAGTTTTTTAATTAAAGCAAAATATTTTCATTATTTTATGATTTTTATTTATGTATGACGACATTTCAACCTAAAAACTGAAGTTTTTATCGATTGAATAAACAACACAAAAATGGTTGTCGTTTAGACAACAATAACAGCTGACTTTAACAATAGCGAATATCGTTTAAAAATTTTACTAATAATTTTGCAATTTTCTTTTTTTAACGATTCGACTAAAAGAAGTTACTGAATCGCGGTACTGAAAAGCTATTAATTTCTCCTGAATGTCAATATTTTTTTTAAATCTAAACATTTTTTAAATGTTAACACAGGTTTTTCGTGTTTTTTTTTTTGGAATTTCAATTTGTGTTTAACGAATAAAATTTATATATTAAAGATGCAATTGATGTCTTCTAAATTTAAAATTATAATTTCCGACGTTTTGATATGATTTTCTGAAATTCAATTAATTGTAATTTATAATTGGAAATTTTTAATTCTAGTTTTTAGAATTGATGTTTTCTTAAATTTGAATGGAAAATTTAAAAAGTGCAATTTTGTATTTATGTGAATAATAATGCTTTAGTAATTATAAACAATTTTTAAAAATTAGATGTAATCGCAATCAGATATTTTGTAGGTAAAGCAGAATAATAATTCTATATATGTAACTATGTAGAACTGTTTTGAAAGCAAAAAAATCATTGATGAACTCGGTAACTCTATTTTGTAAAGACAACAAAAAGTTAATATGCCAAACTTATGTTCATATTTGTAAAAGAATAATGAAAATACATATGAAATTAAAGACCAGCCCGTGTATACACTTAACATTGTTCTGTATGATATCCAGTTGAAAATATTAACATTCATGTTAAAATAGAAATAACTATTGCAAAGCTAATTAGAATAAACAAAAATTGTGGCGCCATCTACTGTGGCATACTCACGCTGAGCAAAATGAAGTGACACTCTGTTAATGCAAAAGAAATGTATTTTCCCCGCAACAAAATATTGCAGAATTTTATGTAAATAAAATAATATACCGGTTTAATTCTAACATGCAGTTATTATGGATATAAATATATAGAATATATGTATATTATTTGTATTATTTAATATGTTTATATAAATTTATAAATAAATTTATACATAAATTATTTTTTTTTGCTATATTTACATTGTTTTTTTTTTTATTAACAACTAGGTATTTTAGCATTATTTGCTTTAGATGTTGGTGAATTTTTACTCCCTTTATATTAACTCGTAGTGTCTGCTTGTCGAAAAAATTTTGGATCGATTTTAACCAATTTCCCGTGACCCAATCGATCTGAAATTTGCAGGCAGGCTCGTGGTAATAACAGAAATGATCTAACAAATTTTTAGAGTGATGCCAAAACAATGGAAACTTTTAAATTTTTCTACCAGAGTTAATAAAAAAATGTACAGAGGGTTAGTTTTTATTATATTATTACCACAACGACCACAAAAACAACAAGTCCAGCTATGACAACAACACAACATTTAGAATAACAACAAGAACAATATAGAAACATCATATTTTTAATTTTTTTTTTACTTTTTCAGAGATTTCCCTGGACCTGTTCCACCGATTTTAATGATTTTTGAGATAGAAATCTTCCCATGAATTTGGTGAATCATTCTCACTAAAAATGAAAATGATCACTGTAGCTGCACTATTCAGGGCGTGATCGTGACAAGAACAACATACAAAATTATATTTTTTCAAGACTTTTTTTAGTTCTTCATTCAAATCTCGGGCCCTAATCGACCGATTTGTACGATTTTAAACAGCAAACTTACCAGGATGTCAGTGAATCATTTTTTATGTCAACAAGCACCCTAGCTGCCCGATTGATGCCGCCATCGTGATTTCCACAGACGGACAGACGGACAGACGGACATCGCTATATCAACTCCGGTTGTTATAAGGATCACAAATACATATACATTTTATGGGGTCCAAAATTTTTTTTCTAATTATTACAAACGGAATGACAAACTTATATATACCCTCTGCGCACTGGAGTGGAGTGTATAAAAATGTTCAGATTAATTTTTTAACATTTCTAAGGTACACTGGTTACGTAAGTAGTCATATCTGTTAAATAAAACTAGAATCATCTTGATATTCATCATCAATGATATTTTCACAAAATACAGGAGCGCATTGATTTATAATCCTTATCAGAGAGGTAGTTAACTCTTGCTGGTTCATACATAAATTTTATTAATTTCCTTCGTTTTAACTATTTTACTCGCATAGTTGTCTTAAAATTAAAACGTCATTTATTGCAATATTCGTGTCACTTTACAATTATCCCTGTTGTATATTTATAATTACAGTTTCTTTTTCTTTCTTTCGTTCTTCTTTTTTTTATTAATTGCTTTTTACAAGTTTCATGTTGTTGTTTTTTAAATAAATGTATCTACAAGTATACTCTCCACTTCATATACATATGTATGTATGTACATAATGAATATTACCCACTGAGATTGCAGCGACCCCATAAAACAATTACCTAGTTATTATGATTAAAATCAACTGCCTCCATAACACGATACGTGTATGTAATTTGTTAATTTTAATTTACAAGTGGGTGGTTACGACTATAAAGGAAGGACTCAATAAGGCAAATTAATTACGGCAAACATGGAGTATAATTTTTAATAACTTTTCATATATCAAACAATCCTTAGAAGAAGCTCGTAATAAAATGTATGTATCTGCTTTTCGAAGAAAAATGTCTAATGATAAAGGAAACCTGGAACTTAATATTAAATCTACCAAAATATAAAGTTTAAATTTAACATACGACTTGAGATGCGATACCAAGTCCAAATCTCATACGAGTATACCAGACAACTAGAAAACATACCTAAACAGAATATATTAGGCCGTTTAAATATTAATGGCATATTTACAATAAGGAACTGAATCTTTTCATAAATTCATATCATTGCTAATTATGGAATTATTGCTAATTAATGGAACTGCCTCATTAACATAAACTTTACAATTTGTATGAAATTTGTATTTACTTTGTTACTTGTTTAAAGCCAATAAATTGTATATCTCTTATTTTCAGGTGAGTTCCTTTTCGATTTCTCTACCATATTGATTGAACTGTTGAAACAACTTTAAATTTAGTTTAAAACTGGTAAATATAAATTTGGACTAATTTGTTTAATTTTTTTTAATATACATATAAATCTGGTAATATTATTAAAATGAAATTATCGATTATCGATAAAAACAATTAATTTAAATTTAACTCAAACACGCTTTCAGATCCGACATTTCTTAGTTGTATGGATTCTAAAGCCACACGTCGTTAAAATGTAACCGTACCGTAAATGTAACGTTGGCAGTTAGTGCAATTATAGAACGTAAAAAAACGAACCAGTATGTTGCTGTATAAAATTAACCAAACCTTATCAGCTGTTCACAAATGTCACGTACAAACGTTCCGGTTACGTGACAGTTGAGTTCGGTAATTGCCGTAAATGCTTTTCATGTAAAGAAAAAACAGCTGACAAGTTTGGTTACGGTTACGTGTTGCTAACTAGGCCTTAAATTTGATTTCTATTTTATTGCTTCGTGAAATTTTTTCATTGATAATAACATGAGGAACAAGATGTGACAATATTAAAAATTCTTCTATATTATGCGAGGAGGAATCAATAACTCTTTAAAAAAACATGGCAAAACATATTTTTTGAGTTGATTCATTTAATGTTTTTTCACCATGCACTAGCTAGAAAAAGTACAAATTCCAATACATTATTTTGAACTACATAGGAACTTCTTACCATTGCCACGTTAAGAATTTTACTTATTTTTCAAAAACTTACCGAACGTTTCTATTTTAATTTTTTTGTTTACAACAATACATTTGATTATTTCCTAACCTAATTTGATATTTTCTGAAAATAAATTGCTGACTTCTGAAAATTAATTGAATTTTTTTGAAATACACAATTGATAATTTTTGAAAATCAATTGATGTTTTCTAAAATACAATTGATAAAATCTGAAATACATTTGATGTTTTCTGAAATAAAAAAAAAAGTATGATAAGTATGCAATGTGTACTCATATACAAACATATTTGTTTCAACGTTGTTCTATATTTTAGTTTGTTATATTGGAAGAGGGTTAAATAGTATAACTTTTGCATGAATTATCATTTGGTTGTTTTCAGCAAATGTAAATGAATTTAACTTTTGAACAAACAATCTACTGCTTTTGGTTACTGATGAGGGTTGGTGACTCTTCCCGAAACAGCTGTATAACCTGTCATGCAGAATATAGATCAATTTTTGGAACAAATGTGCTTTTGCGTTATTTAACGTAAAAACATTTGATCTTGAGCCTGAACAATTTCAAACTCAATCATAAAATTAATTTTCTGTTATTTGATATATTTGTTCGCTACACAAATTTTAACTTTTCAACGGATTTTTCTGAAATTTGGTACACACGATCTCTATACCCCAGAGCAGGTCGCCATATGCTTCTTACCGGCCACGCCTACTTTTACGCCAACTTTTATAAATTTTTTACAGGTTTCGCTCGAATTTTCTGCACATTATTCTCATATCCCAGGCAAGGTCGTCATATGCTTTTATCGGCCACGCCCACTTCTTTAATTTTCTAAATACGCTTTTGGTGTTTGGTGTTTTTCCAATGGACTTCCCTAAAACTTTTTCCATAAATCTCTTTACTTATTACTCTTGAGTTTACACCATTGTGAAATAAATATTGTAAATCAACATATTACATATATTCCCCTCTTGGCTTTTTTGCTATATGAGTTGTAACAACCCAAAATTAGTGCAGATTAATTTAATGGGTGAACAGATACAGGTTGACTAACACTGTTGGATTACTCCGATGAGGTTAATTCATACAAATGTTTCCATCTCGCCTTTTTAACTAAATTGGAAAACAAAATATTACATTTATTTCCATCTCGCCTTTTGGTTACATTGGAAAGCAACCTAATAAAAATATTTCCATTTCATCTTTTCACTGTAAAAGTGAGTTGTAAAGGTGTAAAATGAACTATTTGCAATTATGTAAACCCAATAACGTCTTGAAGCCCAAAGATCAAGACAAGCTTTGTTAAGAGAAGCGGAAATGCCTGAATCTACTCAAGTACGTCTAGAAATCCAGCGGCTAAGACAAGCTGAGCCGAGAAAATGTAAAACTCCTGAAACGACTCAAAAACGTCTTCAGGCCCAACATATAAGACAAGCTGAAGTCCAGGGAATTTGAAACTCCTGAGACGAGACAACAACGTATTGAGGCCCAACGGGTAAGACAAGCTGACTCCAGGGAATGTGAAACCCCTGAAACTACTGTAATATCCCTACTAGAAAACTTTAGACAGTTGGTTCCTTCATTGCAAGAGATGGTACAAAAAGTTTTTCCTAATACAACGTATATAAAAGGATAATCTCTTACGGTAGCAGGTATCAACTTAGAATCTCCCTGTTTTTCTCATAGACAATTATATGCATATGCACCAGAAGGAAGAACTAGAAATGTTGTGTATCCCAAAGCTCTAGAATATCTAAAATTCGTACCTTTTAGATATCATACACTCAAAATAATCCATGCATAAACGTCGTTAGTTGTACTGGTAAGCAGACGCTGAGTACTTAGTCCCCATTGAACAAATTCCCAAAAAAGTGAATTTTCCCCAAAAAATTGGGGAATAATTAACTTCCCCATACTGCTCTCAATATCTGTCCTGCAATAAATGAATTTAAAATCTGTATTCTTTTCAATAGCATCATTTCGGTGCGCGGAAGCGGAGCGCGGACGCGGTCGCGGAACACAGCTTAGCCAAAATATCGGAATGATCTGAAAAATAAAATTTGACAATTAAAATAAGTTGACAACAACTGCGCGGCAGCACTGTTGTGGCTGCCAAACGCGCGGATGCGGATGCGACGCGCTCGCGAACACAGCTTAGCTAAAATATCGCAATGATCTGAAAAATATATTTTGGCGATTACAATAAGTAGATGACAACTGCGCGGCAGCACGGGTGTAGCTGCCAAACGCGTGGTGCGGCCCGCGGACACGAAGTGCTCTCGTAACACGGCTCAGCTAAAATATCGGAATGATCCGAAAAATATATTTTGGCGATTAAAATAAGTAGATGACAACTGCGCGGCAGCACGAGTGTACCTGCCAAACGCGCGGACGCGACACGGAATACTGGTCAGCTAAAATATCGGAATGATCCGAAAAATATATATTGGCGATTAAAATAAGTTGACGCTAACTGCGTGGCAGCACGGGTGTACCTGCCAAACGCGCGGATGCGGTCGCGACTCGCACGCGGAACCAAGAATTATATATAATAGAGGATGTGCAAAACATGATTTTGTGACATGGGCAAGAGGGAAGAGAAGGGAACCAACATCGGACAGAGAATTGCAACATAGAAAAATTAATCTGGAAGCAAATTGTGTGACATACATTGTTTGTGTGACAAGGTTAAGATAAAAATTTTAAGATACTTGAATATGTCGTTTTGGACATACAATATAAATATATAAATTGTATGCACACATCGGACAGAAATTGGTAAGACGAATTGAACGAACAAAAAAAAACCAATATGTAGCTTGAGACAACGCATACCGTGTCACACAAAAATATACGCGTTGTTATTTCGCACAAGAGACATATTGTAACACAGCAATAACGAAAAAACCCAGTAAGCATTTAATGGAAAATTATAACACGTTTTTATGACTCGCTTTACAAAGGAGATTTTTAAGCACAATACATAAGTCATAACAACACAGAATTAAACAAATACATAAATTACTATGTTTAAAATATAAATTTCCTTGTGACACAAATAATGTATGTCACACAATTTGCTTCCAGATTCATTTTGCTATGTCGCAATTCTCTGTCCGATGTTGGTCCCCATCTCATCCACTCTTGCGTTGTCAGTTTTCTTGTCACAAAATCATGGTTTGCACATCCTCTATTACATATGATTCTTGGTGTTACACGACCATCTGAGTAATTTGTCTCCCAGCTGGACGTTAACGACAATATCCATTATATCGTCGTTACAGAAAACTTCATCGACAAATGTCGTGCGTGACAAATAATAAAATGTCTTAAAGGAATTGCTAAAGACAATGTCGTCTGCGACGATTTTGCCTACTGGAGAACTGTGAACTTTGTGACATCCGTGATTAATATTTGAGACTGCTATCAACGAAATGTCTTAGCACAGCCTCTCCCATTAACGACAAGTAGAAAAAAAAGTTAATTTTCTTTAAATTCGTAGAATGAGTCAATTTCTTGGCTTTTAAATCTTATATGAACAGTATCTTAATTGTTTATTAACAACCTGTTTATAAAAAAAAAAAGATTTCTATAAAATCATAGGTGTGTAATGTTAAATGAAATAATCTATGCAAAATAATAAATAATTTTTACCCGCAACTTTCTGTGCCAGTGACCGACAACGACATACATACGAGAGCGGTCCCATAACAACTCGACGGCATTGGTTTGAAAAAATTATTTTGATGAAAACTGGCAATATTCTTAAAAAAAACATATGTTTTAAGTTACCAGCCGCCACGATGTTCAATATTTTTTAAGGGAGCAATCAAAAGTAAACGAACTCAGTGAATTTGTAAAAAAGGAACAAATTGATCACCGTTATGTAATTTAATACTTTCATTTGAAATCTATTAGTCGCACCAATATTAAAGCCGAGCTAGATTCGACTCTGCAGGAGTCTGCTCCTTCGCTTACGACTATAAAATATTGGGTGGCAGAGTTTAAAATCTGTCAAGATGAGCGCAGCTATGAGGAGGTTAAGAAAATCCACAAAATGGTATTGTATGATCGTCGGCTGAAGGTACTTGAGCTGGTTAAAATGATAGGCATTTCAAAAATTGCTATACTTCGCATAACATAAAAACCGTTTTCAACGTGATCAGAAAACTTTCCGGTAAGAAACCCAACACAAATATACTTATTAAAGATAACAACGGAAATATGCTAACTTCTATTGATGAGCAACTGATAAGATGGAAGATATATTTTGAGGAAGCCCTAAACCATCCCTGCAATGTAGACAACTCCTCTCAAAGTGATGAAGCAACCGATACCAGAACCCCACCCCCATTAACAGCAATCTGCATAGATCCTCCCACTCTCCACGAAATTTCAAAAGCCATTACACAGCCAAAAAACGGAAGAGTTGCCGGCATTGACAACCTACCCGCCGAATTCCACAAATCTGCACCTACTACCATCGCTGAAATTCTACTGGCTCTATTCAAGAAAATATGAATGACTGATGCAATCCCCCAGGAATGGATAGAAAGTCTAATAATTAAAATACCTTAAAAAGGACATCTAAAATCATGCAGTAACTGGAGAGGTATCGCACTAACATCCACTGTATGTAAGATATTTAACATAACCGTATGCTCGAGCCTTTGGATGAACACCTCCGAAAAGAACAAGCTGGCTTCCGCCCCAATCGCTCTGCCGTAGACCCAATAAACAGCCTACGCCTCATAGTAGAACAATGTAATGAGTTTAATACAACGCTATACTTAAGGTTTATTGATTTTGCAAAGGCCTTCGATGCGATAAACCGAGAAAAAATATGGGGAGCTTTAGAGAGCAAGGGCGTCGCGAAGAGACTAATTAACCTAATCAAAGCCCAATACACCGATGCAAAAATGAGCGTACTACACCTTGGAAAAAGCAGCCAACCTTTCAATACATTAAGCGGAGTAAAACAAGGATGTCTTCTCTCTCCGCTCCTCTTTATCACAACCCTTGATGTTATTCTTGCATATACCAATGATCAAAACATGGGTATTCAATGGAGAATAAACCAGCAAATCGAAGATCTAGAATATGCTGACGATATCGTCCTACTTGCCACAACGAAAGAAAACTGCGAAGAAAGGAAAGGAAAACATGCAATTTGGTTTACGAAAAAATGTGCATCGCAGTAAAAAGCAATCAACTAACAACATTCACTCTAAACAACAACCCAACTCAACATGTAAATAGCTTCTGCTATCTTGGAAGCAACATCACACCCGACGGCGGTGCAACTGAAGACGTAGATATGCGAATACATAAGGCAAGGGCAGCATTTAACAATCTGAACAAGTAAAAAAATTATAGTCGGTCTAGACCGACTATACGATACCCTGTACCATGCGTTTAGAAACCCTATCTCTTAGGCCCAACTAACTGGACATTGAAAATAAGCAAAAACCAAGTTTGAGTGGGATTTTTATTAATTTTTTTGGCTGCAGATATGAAAAAGTTTATATCGGATGCTATATCTATAAAGGGACTAGGTCCAAAAATGGACCGATCCTGATCATGTTTGGTAAAGTCTCTTGTATTTTGCAAAAATATGTACAAACAAAATTTGAGAAGAATCAGTGCAATATTTTTGTTTTTTAATAGTTTTAGGTGAAGATCGGGAAGCAGCTCTATATGGGGTCAAAGGGATCATTTTTGGACTACTCATTAGTGGATGTAATGAACGCATACAAACCCAATTTGAGTAAGATCTATATGACAATTTGGATCTTATGGCAATTTATGTCGATTTCATATGGGTAATTTGTATGGGGGCTAGGTCTGAACATGGACTGATTCTCACCAATTTCAATAGCGTTCATCCCATAGCCGATAAAAGCTTATATACCAAATTTCATCAAAATATATTCATATTTGCGACCTGTAGTTTGATTACAAGCTTTACATGGACACACAGACGGACGGACGGACGGACGGACGGACGGACGGACGGACGGACGGACATTGTTAAATCAACTCAGAAAGTGATTCTGATTCGATCGGTATAATTAAAGATGGGTCTAGGTCAAATATTTTTGGTTACAAACAGCAGCACAAAGTCATTATACCCAAACCACATAGTGGTATAGGGTATAAAAACGTCTGGACATCTAACGCCCTATCACCAAAAACAAAGATACACATATACAAGTCTGTATAAAAACCATTGTTCTATTTGGCTCCGAAACATGGATGGTAAACCAAACCATTAAACGCAAACTGCAAAGTTTCACAAACGGATAACTGCGCAACATCTTAAAAATATTGTGGCCAAGAACAGTATCGACCGAAGAACTACTACAAATCTCTGAGCAGGAAGACATCAATACGCAAATCAGAAGAAAAAAAATCAACTGGCTAGGCCACACAATCCGTAAGCCATACGAGGAAATATGCCAAGTAACACTACAATGGAACCCACAGGGTACACGCTTGCGAGGAAGACCGAAGACTACTTGGATACGTACTATTTTCTTGAGACAGGGAAATCTTTCAACGAACTTAGATACATTGCAACAGACAGAAACGAATGGAGATTGTATGTAAACAGCTTATGTTTCTGAAGGAATATGCTAATGTTGTATATAAATATAATATATACTTCGCATTAGAGAGGAGAAAGCTGTCAGCAAGTTTGGCGTTGTTTCACCGCAATAAAGCTGAGTTTTTTGCATCGATTCATAACCAGAGGAACAGTCAAAACAGTGGACTAAAATGGGAGAATTGTGTCCAAAGAAGGCGAAGACAATTCCATCTGCAGACAATGTTATGACGTCTGCTTTTTTGGAATGCGCGTAGGATAATTGATTATTGATTATCTTCAAAAAGGAAAACCAATCAACGTGGAATATGATGCTAACTTCTTGCAGCGTTTAAGTGATGATATTAAGGAAAAAGCGACATTTGGCGAACAAGACAATGCACCAATTCGCACATTCACTATCAGTGTTGCCATAATTTGAAATTGTAAAGATGCTAAATTGCAAAAAAAAAAAGATGCTAAAACGTACTGGAATCAAAAAAAAAAGATGCAAATTTTTTTTTTCAAATTTCATTACCTTCATATTGAAAAATTAAATACTTATTAATAAATTCTATTTAAATCGAAAAATTGATGTACAACATAAGCTTCGATTTTTATACCCTATACCACTATGTGGTTTGGGTATAATGACTTTGTGCTGCTATTTGTAACAACCAAAAACATTTGACCTAGACCCATCTTTTATTATACCGATCGAATCAGAATCACTGGCTGATTCGAATTAACGATGTCCGTCCGTCCGTCCGTCCGTCTGTGTGTCCATGTAAAGCTTGTAATCAAACTGCAGGTCGCAAATATGAACATATTTTGATGAAATTTGGTATATGAGCTTTCATCGGCCATGGGATGAACGTTATTGAAATTGGTTAGAATCGGTCCATGTTCAGACCTAGCCCCCATACAAATGACCCCTATGATATCAACATATATTGCCATAAGATCCAAATTATCATACAAATCATAGTCAAATTGGGTTTGTATGTATATATTACATCCATTAATCAGTAGTCCAAAAATGATCCCTATTGGACAACTCTTAGTCAAAGGCC
This sequence comes from Cordilura impudica, assembly GCA_963682025.1. Lineage (NCBI taxonomy): Eukaryota > Metazoa > Arthropoda > Insecta > Diptera > Scathophagidae > Cordilura > Cordilura impudica. The sequence goes on from OY821517.1 coordinate 129,275,086, forward strand.
CCATATAGAGCTGCTTCCCGATCTTCACTTAAATCTATCAAAAAACAAAAATATTGCACGGATTCTTCTTAAATTTTGTTTGTATATATTTTGGCAAAATACAAGAGACTTTACCAAACATGGTCAGGATCGGTCCATTTTTGGGCCTAGTCCCCATATAGATATATCATCCGATATGAACTTTTTCATATCTGCAGCCAAAAAAAAAAAAAAATAATAAAAATCCCACTCAAATTTGGCTTTTGCTTATTTTCTATGTCCAGTTAGTTGGGGTAATGAGATAGGGTATCTAGACGCACGGTATAGGGTATCATATAGTCGGTCTAGGCCGACTATAATTTTCTTACTTGTTTTAACATCAAATTGAGTTTTTATACCCTATACCACTATGTGGTTTGGGTATAATGACATTGTGCTGCTGTTTGTAACAACCAAAAATATTTGACCTACACTCATCTTTAATTATACCGATCAAATCAGAATCACTATCTGATTCGATTTAACGATGTCCGTCCGTCCGTCCGTCTGTGTGTCCATGTAAACCTTGTAATCAATCTGCAGGTCGCAAATATGAATATATTTTGATGAAATTTGGTATATGAGCTTCCATCGGCCATGGGATGAACGTTATTGAAATTGGTTAGAATCGGTCCATGTTCAGACCTAGCCCCCATAAAAATGACCCCTATAAAATCGACATAAATTGCCATAAGATCCAAATTGTCGTATAGATCTTAGTCAAATTGGGTTTGTATGAGTTTATTACATCCATTAATGAATAGTCCAAAAACGGTCCCTATGGGACAACTCTTGGTCATAGGCCCCATATAGAGCTGCTTCCCGATCTTCACTTAAATCTAAACGCATGGTATAGGGTATCGTATAGTCGGTATAGACCGACTATAATTTTCTTACTTGTTTTTAATTATACCCTATACCACTATGTGGTTTGGGTGTAATGACTTTGTGCTGCTGTTTGTAACTACCAAAAATATTTGACCTGGACCCATCTTTTATTATACCGATCGAATCAGAATCACTATCTGATTCGATTTAACGATGTCCGTCCGTCCGTCCGTCCGTCCGTCTGTGTGTCCATGTAAAGCTTGTAATCAAACTGCAAGTCGCAAATATGAATATATTTTGATTAAATTTGGTATATAAGCTTTTATCGGCCATAGGATGAACGCTATTGAAATTGGTGAGAATCCGTCCATGTTCAGACCTAGCCCCTATACAAATGACCCCTATGAAATCAACATATATTGCCATAAGATCCAAATTATCATACAAATCTTAGTCAAATTGGGTTCGTATGTGTATATTACATCCATTAATCAGTCGTCCAAAAATGATCCCTATGGGACAACTCTTAGTCATAGGCCCCATATAGAACTGCTCCCGATCTTCACCTTAATCTATCAAAAAACAAAAATATTGCACTGATTCTTCTCAAATTTTGTTTGTATATATTTTTGCAAAATACAAGAGACTTTACCAAACATGGTCAGTATCGGTCCATTTTTGGGCCTAGTCCCCATATAGATATATCATCCAATATGAACTTTTTCATATCTGCAGCCAAAAAATTAATAAAAATCCCACTCAAATTTGATTTATGCTTATTTTCTATATCCAGTTAGTTGGGCCTGAAAGATAGGGTCTCTTAATGCATGGTATATGGTCAGACCGACTATATTTTTCTTACTTGTTTTAAATTAAATATTTTTAATTTTAGAGGGATTTTTTTTAATTTCAAATATAACAGAATTTACATTATCAAAAGATATGATTATATTACAATAATTGGTTTATGGGAATCTAATATTTCTGTGATGTCTTCATCTTCAAGTCCTTCTTGGCTCTGATATTTTTCTGACGATCGACTTTTATCAACGACATTGCTCGGTATATTGTAAGTGTAACAGCACCCATTTTTCAATTTCAAACCTTCTTTTATACGTATTACAGAACGTAACAACTCGGATTTTATTCTGTTCGAAGTTTGCTTTTAACTAAAGTCATTAAATTAAATAAGCGTTCAACTCCGGCTTTTGAGAAAGACAAAGCTAATAAAGACAATACAAATGTGGATAACTCTTTAAATGGACTTTCTTCGCCAATAGAATTTTTGTTAACTTCAATCCATAAAGAGTTGTATTCAGTGCTGTATCCCAATATTGTTCTGTGATATAACTCTATCTAAAACTCTTCTAATATATGTATTGGTTATCGGTTCTTTTATCCGGTTTAGGGCCATTATTACAAGTTGCCAATAGCTAAAGTTAGGATGTTAGCAGCCAGATTATTAGTTTTTCGTTATTACAACTATACTTTAAGCTAAAAGTGACCGATAAGCTAAAGGGAAGATATGGTTGCCTTTAACTTTTAACGTCAGGTTTATGTATTTAATATTGCCACATTTTCTGACATATGAAGACGAAATTGACATCAATTTAGTTTTGGAAATAAATTTATTTATAGATACTTAAATATATGCATGTACATTTTTTAAAAGTTTTATTACACATTTACAACAATTATGCAACTTATAATAAAGGTTTTTGGTTTTTATTCTATTGTTTTTATTATTTATTTGCGAACAACTAAAGGAACGTTGCCACTATGTATTTTGATAAATCAATTCATTTGGTCAAAAGTAATCGGTGTTTCCTTTGGTGCTGCCACAATATCAAAAATATTAATTTTATTTTAATGGGAAGTTGTAATAACGAAAAGAAGTTAAAGGTAACTTTATTGTTCACTTTAACTAAAGTTACCTTTAACTAGCATTTACATTAAAGGCAAGTTATAATAATGGCCCTTAATGTGTTTTGTATTGAAAATTTTGGCATTTTTTAATACAATAATATTTTTTGGCAATCGACTTTTTAATTCATTTAATTCATTCTATTTCAAAATGTTTTGTTATATTTGTTGAAATAAACGAGCAGAGTAGTACACAAAATTCTCGTATTACACTTTGAGAAATTAAAACATACCAATACCATTAAAATTAAAATTTTATATTCAAAAATAATGAAAAAATCGAAAAAAAAAGATGCTAAAAGCAACTTTTTATTAATAAAAGATGCTAAGTTAGCATGTAGCATCTTTTCATAAATTTTGGATGCTAAACGACAAAAAAAGTTGCTAAATCTAGCAACTAAAATGGCAACACTGTTCACTATTGCGATAGCCAAAATTCATGAATTAAAGACGCACCTTGGTCGTCAAATTTAATTCCTCGAATTTTTTTCTATTTTGAAACTTAAAAAATTTTTCACAACTATGAAGAGGTGAAGTCTGCGGTTGTATGATATTTTAAGGAGCTAGACAGTTCTTGCTATTAACAGCGTGTTGAATCTATTGAATATCGATGGAAAAAGTGTATCGAGGTAGAAGGAGATTATATTGAGAAATAAAGAAAGCTTTTCTCAAATTTGTTGTGTTTTCTTTACCAGGTCGTGTTGTTGTGGGATCGCCCTCGTACATTCCAAACAAAATACCAGACCCTTTAAAAAAAAAATACCCGCACAAGAGTAATGAGTAAAACGCTTAAATTTCAATACAATATTTATATAAAGGTGTGTGCGTGTGAGTATGTGCGTATGTAATAATACTGGTAATATTAAGCTGTCAACAATTGACAGACGATCAGTCATTCAAAATTGTTGTTGTAAAAAACAACAAGCCATTTAAACACTAAATCTTATTACTACCTGTTTGTATTTTTGGTTGGCTTTTCGGTTGCTGTTGTTTACACCTTTATACGGTGCTGTTAGCTATATGACGTCAAAATGAAGGCCGTTATTTTATACGTGAATTTTTTTTCTGAGAAAAATAGACGTAACGGTTTAAACTTGTTTTTTTTTTGTGGAAGTTTCAGTGGTCTTGAATAAAAAGTAGAACAAATTTTTGTTAAGAAATTAATCAACTGTCTGTAGTTAATGAACGCGTAAATCTTGTTAATACAATTAGATTAAATTTGATTATGGGTTACTGATTTTTTCATAGAAATTCTATTAAAGTTTTAATGAACTTAAAACAAGATTCAAATGTATTTTTAACGATTTAATGGTTAATAGTCTTTTTTTTTTAATTAACTTCAAATCATATTATTAGAAAATTAGTGGTGTAGCTAAATTAATGTAGTAGCTACTGTGGGTTTACCAGGTAGGATAGCGGTATCAACAAATTTATTAAAATATATTTTTATATTTTTTTTAGATTTATAGAGCTTTTAGTATAACAAATGGTTACATTTTAGAATGGTATAAGTACTTGGAACAAAATCATTCACTTTCAATTCAACTGAATAGAATTCGTTTTAACACAACTAAATAATTAAGAATCGTCATACTATGAAGAAAATTATAAATTATTAAGCTATTTATTAGTTTTTTTTTTATTTAACAAATTGTATTCAGTTCAAAAATGTAAAAAAAAATAAAAAAAAAAAACAGAAACAGTATTTATACATTTGAAATATTAATAAAAAAAAAACTAAATTTACATTAAATAATACTTAAATTAAAACTTTTAGGATAACCTTTACCCTTTAGGCTCTTTGTGAGCCAATTTGGCACTGACTTAATCAACTTGAAAATGTTATTATTATTTCAGCTAATTCCATCAGGAACATGGGCTGTGTACGTAGAATCTCCATCATTGTCTGTCTGCTGCGATATGTCAGAGTTCGTTGAATAATTTTCCGGTTTCTTTAAAAATTGTACGTCTCCATGTTATCTTCGGTCTTCCTGGTTTCCTCGCACCCTGGGGGTTCCATTCCAGTGTTTCATGGCAAATTTCATTGTATTGTTTTCTTAGTGTATGTCCAAGCTACTTATATTTTTTCCTCTTTATTTGAGTGTTGATGTTGTCTTCATCGGCGATTTGGAGCAGCTGTTCGTTCGTAACTACTCTAGGCCACCGAATCCCTAATATGTTTCGCAGGCATCTGTTGGTAAAAGTTTGTATATTGTGCTTGATGACTTCGTTTACCAGCCAGGCTTCGGATCCATATAACAGGATAGGCTTTACGCAGGCGTTGTATATGTGGAGTTTGGTCTTGGGAGAGAGGGCGTTCGACTTCCACAAATTTCGAATATTGTAATATGCAGTTTGGCGTTATGTATTTGCGGGGTTTCATGTCAAGTGCACCAACTTTTGAAACCGATGTCTTCCGATCGGGATGAAATTTGCACCAAGGTTAGTCCTATTGGATAGTATTTTATACACAATTTTTCAACAAGATCGGTCAAGATCTCTCCGAGTTAGAGGGGATCAAAATTTGACATTTTGGCCAAACAGGTGTTTTTTCTCTTACATGTAACTTATTACCTATTGTTCCTAGAAAATTTTCCCCAAAATAGTTTAGAGAGCTATTTCTTCAATATTTTGGAAAAAATACTTTAAAAAAAAAAAAAAATTTTTAGACTTTTTTTGCTAAATTAAAGCATTTTTTGCCTTTTTTTCAAAAAGGGCATTTTTTTTTTTTTCATAAGAAAGCTTAGGATTTTCCCTTTAAGAGCATTTTGGTCGCTTAGTGGGATGGGAGTGGGATATCTATCAAAATAAATTTTTGTAACTCAAGACAACGGTTTTCCAATTTTTCACAAATGCACTATTTTGAATTTTTTCCTATTTGTGTGTAAAACCTTACAAATAAAACTTATACTAAGAAACTAGACAAATTAACATTTCCGAAGGTCTCCATAACATAACAGAAGAGAATGGTTATCTGTAACCTGAAAGAGTTATTTGCAACATTTCAATCTGAACACGAGGATGTTAGAATTGGCTTCACGAAATTAACCCAAATGAGGCCAAAACATTGCGTTTTGGCAGAAAGCAGCGGAACTCACACAGTATGCGTTTGAATTTACCATGAAAATGTTAAACTGATGTTGAAGGAAATCAACTTAAAGTATTTAACAGATGATTCGGCAGAAGATTTACACGATTACCGCGTAATGTATATGTGTCCCAATACAACAACTTCTTGCCACTTAGATGAATGTACCAATTGCCCGAAAACCACATTCATCAAAGAAAATTTAATCAACTATTTAGATCGAGAATATATAGAGGAGGTCAAATTTTATTCTTGGACTCAGACTGACAGATGCACATTGAAAACAATCATTTTAAATGTGGATGATTTTGTGGAAGAAATATGTACAGGATTGCTAAACTTGAGAAACCATGACTTTTTAGTCAAAGAGCAGTGGTCATTCTTCAAGGAAAAACTGGAACACAAAAGTAAGGCAATCATATCCGACGATTTGAAACATGATACCGTTGCAGTTTATGAGTACCAGAAGAGAATACTAAAATATCTAAAATCTAAATTTACAGTAAAGAAGGTATACTACGTTTCGGACGGAGCTCGTCAACATTTTAAAAACAAAAGTAGCTTCGCAAATCTTATGGCTAACTAACTGTTTTTACCCGGTCTTGCCCGGGATGAAAAGGCCTTTGACTTGAAAAATGGTTCACTATGCTTACCAGGCACTGAGTACTTAGTCCCCAATTAACAAATTCCCCAATAAAATGAACTTTCTCCCCAAAAATTTGTATGGGCAGTAAATTAAATTTTTATTTCAATTAAAAAGTTTTGGTTTTTTAATTTAGAAGTTTTTTATAAGATGCTGCAGCAAAAATGCTTCAAAAATAAGGTGCGAAATCGCTTTAAGTTTTTTTTTTCAGTTTATTTATAAACATCAAATATAACGGAATGGGGCTCAAATTAAAGGAATCAAAACTTTTAAAAATTGAATTAATTCATTCAATAAGTGATCATCACTGAGCAGAGACGTCAAATTCAAGTTTCAGAAATGAAAGACTACTGCGACGTTTAATATTGTGTCGCAAGGTTTCTTTAAGCAACTGCTTATAGTATATGTTGGGCCTATTTTGATCAACCGGTAATTATTTCACATACGTAGATAAAATTTATCATACGACATTTCACTAAGCTGTGTTCCGCGAGCGAGTCGCGTCCGCTTCCGCGCGTTTGGCAGCCAGACCCGTGCTGCCGCGCAGTTGTTGTCAACTTATTTTAATCGCCAAAATATATTTTTCAGATCATTGCGATATTTTTGGTAGGCTGAGTTCTGCGAGCGCGTCGCGTCCGCGTCCGCGCGCCTCGCGCCGCTTCCCCGCAGCTACTACCCATGCTGCCGCTTAGTTTTCGTTAACTTATTTTAATTCCTAAAACATATTTTTAGAGCATTGCGATATTTTAGCTGAGCTGTGTTCCGAGAGCGCGTCGCGTGCGCATCCGTCGCGTCCGAGTCAGCGGTCGCGCGCCGCGCGTTTGGCAGCCACACCCGTGCTGCCGCGCAGTTGCTGTCAACTTATTTTAATCGCCAAAATATATTTTTCAGATCATTGCGATATTTTAGCTGAGCTGTGTTCCGCGAGCGCGTCGCGTCCGCGCGCCTCACGCCGCTTCCTCGCAGCTACTACCCGTGCCTCCGCTTAGTTCTCGTTAACTTATTTTAATTCCTAAAACATATTTTTTAGAGTATTGCGATATTTTAGCTGAGCTGTGTTCCGAGAGCGCGTCGCGTCCGCACCCGTCGCGTCCGAGTCCGCGGTCGCACGCCGCGTGCCGCTTCCGCGCGTTTGGCAACCACACCTGTGCTGCCGCGCAGATGTTGCCAACTTATTTTGAAAAGAATACTCATTTTAAATGCATTTATTGTAGGCCTTATATTGAGAGCAGTATGCAAATGTTTACTAAAATAAATATTTAACAAAATTCATTAAATAAAAATAAGTAAAAATTTAAGAATGAATTTGGGGAGTAAGTTCATTTTTTATTTCGATTAAAAATAAATGGGGAATTTGTTCATTTCTTTTGGGTACCTTTTTTTAAGTTTGGGGAATTTGTTCACGGTGTAGTTATTTCCGTGTAACCCAAATTTCAGAGAAATCCATTGAAAAGTACAAATTTGTATAGGGAAGAAATATACCACACAACAAAATATGAATTTTATAAGAAAATTGGGCGTAAAAGTAGGCGTGGTCGGTAAAAATCATATAGCGACCTTCCCTGGAATATGTACTAAATTTCGAAGAAAGCCATTGAAAAATAAAAGTTTTTATAGCAATCAAATAAAGAAACAAATAAAAGGAAAAAATAAGTTTTATATACATAGAAGTTGGCGCAAAGTAGGCGTGGCCTGTAAGAAGCATATGGTGACCTTCCCTGTAGTATAGAGATCGTGTGACCAAATTTTAGACATCCCTTGAAAAATAAAAATTTCTATAGTGAACATATATACGAAAAACAGAAAATTAATTTTGTATAAACAGCGGGCGTAGAAGTAGGCGTGACCGGCAAGAATCATATGGTGACCTCTCTGAAGTACAGAGATCGTGTGTAGCAAATTTCAGAGAAATCCGTTAAAAAAAATTGTGTAGCGAACAAATGTACCAAAAAATAGAATATGAATTATATACAAAAAGTGGGCGTAATAGTAGGCGTGACCGGTACGAAGAATATGTCGACTTTCTCTGGAGGAGAGAGATCGTGTGTACCAAATTTCAGAGAAATCGATTGAAAAATAAAAATATGTATAGCGAACAAATATACCAAAAAACAAAATGAATTGTATACAAAAATTTGTATAGCAAACAAATACACCAAAAAACAGAGAACGAATTGTATACAAAAAGTGGGCGTAAAAGTAGGTGTGGCCGCAAGAATTACCCGGTGACCTGGCCTGAGGTACAAAGATCGTGTGTACCAAATTTCAGAGTAATTCGTTGAAAAATAAAAATTTGTATACCGAACAAATATACCAAAAAGCAGAAAATGAATTGGATATAAAAAGTGGGCGTAAAAGTAGGAGTGGTCGATAAAAAGTATATGGCGACCTTAGCTGGAGTACAGGGATCGTGTGTACCAAATATGAATAAAACAGAAAATGAATATTACATAAAAAAGGGCGTACAAGTAGGCGTGGCCGGCAAAAAGTATATGGCGACCTTTCCTGGGCTATAGAGATCGTGTGTACAAAATTTCTGGAAAATCGGTTGAAAAATAAAAATTTGTATAGCGGTCAAACAAACAAACAAACAGAAAATGAATTTTATATATATAGATGAAAAAGATTTTGGAATGCCAGCTGAGTGGCATTTTCATCCTACTGCTCATGGTAAAGGAGCATGTGATGGTATTGGAGCAAACCTTAAAAGAAAAGTATAGCCTCCAGTGCTCTCATCAAGATCGCATCTTAGATGCGACTGCTTTATTCCATTGGGCAAAGAATTATTGTAAAGAAACTAAAATAGTTTTTAGTAGCAAAGAGGATCATCACGAAACATTGAAAACACTGAAGAGCAGATTCGATGCTGCGGTAACAATCGATGGCACCGCTCAATACCATGCTTTTATACCGCTTGTCGATGGAAGACTCAAGTTGAAAAAGTTTTCTGCCTCTATTCAATGCGATTTCTTTCCAAAGACAACAAATAAACCAGCAACGAAATCACCAGCTGAACCTAGTAACGCCAAGAAAGGATTGACAAAAAAAACGCAGTAAATAAAGGCGACAAAAAAGCTGGATGAAAGACTGGGTATTTAAAAATTAACAAGACTTAAATACTTCATCAGCTACAATAAATTAAGTATAAAAATAGTTATGATATAAATGGATCTAATGCAATTAAGATTAAATTTTATTAAATTATTTATCTTTTTATTTTAAATATTATTATTATGTATTAATTTAATTATTATTAGGTTAATAACATATTCTGGGTATTGCAGTATCGAGGGTATACAATTTTAGATAGGTGTGTTATATACTTTCGGAAAGTTTAGTTTGTCTAGTTTCTCAGTATAAGTTTTATTTGTAAGGTTTTACACACAAATAGGAAAAAATTCAAAATAGTGCATTTGTGAAAAATTGATAAACCGTTGTCTTGAGATACAAAACATTTATTTTTATAGATATCCCACTCCCATCCCACTAAGCGACCACAATGCTCTTAAAGGAAAAATCCAAAGGTTTCTTATGAAAAAAAAAAAAAAAAAAAAATGCCCTTTTTGAAAAAAAGGCAAAAAATGCTTTAATTAGCAAAAAAAAAAAATTTTTTTTTTAAAGTATTTTTTTCCGAAATATTGAAGAAATAGCTATCTAAAATATTTGGGAGAAAATTTTCTAAGAACAATAGGTAATAAGTTACATGGAAGAGAAAAAAACACCTGTTTGGCCAAAATGTCAAATTTTGATCACCTCTAACTCAGAGAAATCTTGACCGATCTTGTTGAAAAATTGTGTCTAAACTACTATCCAATAGGACTAACCTTGGTGCAAATTTCATCCCGATCGGAAGACATCGGTTTCAAAAGTTGGTGCACTTGACATGAAACCCCCCATTTACGAATTTATGTCACCGATAACACCGCCGCACAGTGGCTGAAAATTGTTTTTCATTGACCAAAATTCTGTAACTTTTGAACTGATCAAAACATTTTAGTAATTATTTTTCTAATCTGTAGATATTTAGTTGAACTTGAGTCTGTTTTAATTTCATTAAAATTAATGAAGTACTTTTTAAGGAATTCTAGGTCAAAATTATTTTTTTTACTTTTGTTTTATTTATTAAAAAATGACATATTTGGATTTTAATGATAATTACAAGCATTTTTTGTAATAATGGGATTTTTTTTTATGTTGACACTCAAAAAAAGTAAAATCAACTGGAAATTTTGCTATTACTACTGAAAAATTAAAAATTTTTTGCTGGCAAATTTGCAAAGAATATTTATACTTAAAAAAATTTTAGTATTATTTAAAAGTCTTGCTATTATTACAGAAAAATGTATCTATCAAATTTGGTAATTTTAGCAATATAAATCTGCTGAACATTATCGCAATGCAATGATTCTGTCTGTGATATGAAAATTAGGGTTTTATTTTTTTTCAATATTTCTTATTTATTAAAACATTTCATACATATGTGGGTAAAAAAACTTTTAAAAAAACTACAATAGATTTTAGTAGCACTTGTAACAATGGGAGGTTCTGTTTATTATTGTTCTTACTAATTCTATGCTATCGTATTTATAATTATTATTCATGCAATTATAGTTACTAGCAGGTTCCAGCGTTCAAATTTGAGTGCAATTTCTAGGCAACTTTATTTTTCAACTTAGCCAATTCACAAACCAACACTATTTTAGTTTGTTATTATTGTGAATGAAGAAAACAAACTCATTACAAACCCATTAACAAATTTAATAAAACACATATAGCATATGTATAGTTTTATGCAATTTACTTTAAATGCAATTTACTCAAAATAAAGGAAAAAATTAAAAAAATTTGGAAATCTGCAAAACGTCATGAAATAAATACCTTGCAAATAAGATACGTTTGGTCAAAATCGGGATAAAACGGTAGAACAAAACATCGGTCACAAGAAATCGCCTAGCCTATTAATATTATTGATTATTCATGCAATTATAATTATTAGCAGATTCCAGCCCTCGAAATTCGAGCGCAAATTCTAGGAAATTTTATTTTTTCATTAAAGAAACACCCTAAAAGTATGCTAATAAATTAAAGCCAATTCACAAATCAAAACAAAAATAAACTCAATTTTATTACAAACACATTAACAAATTTAATAAACACACACATATCATTGTTTAATCTTATGTATGTGTTAGTAGCAACTTCAAATGCAATTTACTCAAAATAAAGGAAAAAATTTAAAAATATGTAAATCTGCAAAATGGCGAAAAAAAAATACCTTTCAAATAATATACGTTTGGTCAAAATCGGGATAAAGCGGTAAAACAAAACATCATTCACAAGAAATCACCTAGCCTATTAATATTATAGATTATTAATTTGATTTAAATATTCCATATTTTGTTCTGTGTTATTTCTGTTCTTTAGTAGTTTTTTGACTTCTTAATCTAAAGTCCGATGTTCCACTTTCTATTGATTTCGAATTTCGTGAAATCTGTAATCCTTATTCCTTTTTTTCCTGAGCCTCCTCTGATAGATCTCCAAGTGGCACCAAATGATATTTAATGACATCATCTGCATGATAAAGGATTTTGTGAACTGTTGCGGACATATCTGTGGTTTTCTGGAATATCCGCGTATGTCCACTTTTGTCAGTTTTGAGTTAACGATGCCAAATATATTAATTTTGAACACTTTTTACATGTGTTAAATTAAGAAAAAAAAAATATTGACCATTTCTGAGTTTTTTCTTTAAATAACGACGTAACTTAAATGTTTATTAAATTAATTTGCAGCACTATCGACGTATATCAACCTACGTTTGATCGCTGACAAATTATTTTCTCAGAAAACGAAACATAGCGACATAGGTTGTTATTAATGAAAAAAATGCAAAATAATTTTGGATTATTTTTCAGTTTATAACCACTTATAAAAATTTGAGTGTTTATTTCTGTTATTTGTTGTCACTATTATTCTTGATACGTTTTTATATTCTCATCCTAAGTCCCGTTAACTTTTGGTTGACGAAAAAAAAATCCATTTTTCAAGCGACAACAACTTATATCTACATGGGTGGTTGCATTGGTAGTTTTCTTTTTCAAAGAAAGCGACGTTTTTCGACATAAGTTGTTTTATCTTCACACACTTTAAGTGTTATTTACATATTGATTTTTTCGTCCTTCTCTATGATCTATTCCTCTGATGATTTTTGACTCAAAATTTTATATAATGTATTTATTGCCCATATCTACAGGACTGATAAATTAAAAGCTCTAAAATCTTTATATCGAGCCCATAATTTCAAATATAACGTTTATATATACCTCCATGGGTACTTGGTTGTATATATTTTTTGCAGTTTCCTTAGCATAATCTCCAAATTTTTTGGAGTCAATTTTTTCATTGCCAAGAAAATAAGGTTTAAATCCATTCCTGTTATTTCAGATGCTGTTTCTGGATTTGAAAAGAATCTTCTTGCGGTATTGCCATCATTTGTATTGCCTGACCCTTATTTTGGCTGACCTATAATCAATCCAAATCTGCGATATTCATCTTGAACATATTTCTTTTTTGAACTTCTTAACTCTTTGTTGGTTTCGATGTTTCTTATTGATCCTGAAGAACCGAAATCCAAATCATAACTTATTTTTAGCATGTCTTCCATAAGTCGTATTCTTGCATGTAGTGGTGATTATCCAAATTTATATGCATCAGTATTATCTAGTGATTTTGTGGGGACTTGATTTAATTGGCTTGGTGTTGCTTGGCATATGATGCAGCCTTCGTGTTAGTCAAAGCCTGGCCTACTTTTCCATCTATCATTGTCAGCATTAATTGGTAGCTTACTTCAATTTGCTGCCCATCTAACTGTAATTTTAATGGCTGTAGTGTTGCAATTTGGGCCTTGAAATCTGACTGGCCTGCAGTATTTCGTAGAAGATGGTGTCTCATTTTTCCAAATATCCATTGTTTGCGTTGTTCTAGTTAATGGATCTGAATCTTCCAAAATCTTTTTCAATCCCAACGGTACAAATGATACCGTGAACATATCTGAGTCCGAAATATTTTCATATACTACTTGTTTGAATTTTTTGTGTCCCGAAGAACCATCACATCCCCATTTACAAAAAAGAATTAACTTTGTGTTTCCATATTTCTTAACCTCATTTCCTTTTATAGATTGTAGCAAGCGTTCGGCTGTGTGATCAAGTAGAGATTGTAGTTGTATCTCTGCCGAAATTGGTGTGATTGTAATAGTGTCCTTTGATGGCAAACGGTCCATATTAGCAGCGGTTATGTGATGATATGCCGGATAGATATTTGAGCCTTTTTCAATCACACGCAATCTGAGCTGAATATATTGCTGTTTTGTTAATTTCAAATCCATAAATAATGGTAATACCTCCTCATTTGTGAACTGTTTTGCATCGCTTGAAGTTGGTATACTTTTAAGAATCCGTTTTGTTCTCACTGGACTAGTTTTAACAACTATTTCAATGATATCCACTTTTGTTAATTGGTTTTGTGATCGTAATTGATGTAGGAAAGATTCTTTTATATTTGTACAACCAACTTCATCATTAACATCTTTAAGTTTCCGCCTCTTAGATCTGTCGCTGCAGTTGTCCAATGATTTGCGTGGTCTTCCAGCCTTATCTTGCTTGGCTATTTCTGCAGCGACATTAAGTTGGCCTTCTAACCAGTTTGCACTTTTTATATAAAAATTTTGTTTACTGTAGCTAACTTCTTTGTAGCGTTTTTTAAGTGCTTTGACGAAATTAGATAATTGCTCTTGGTTTTCGATGCTACACGGATTCAAGTTAAATTTTATTTTAATGTAACTAAGAACTTCTTCCTGGTTTTTATACCCTCCACTCCAGTGTGCAGAGGGTATATATAAGTTTGTCATTCCGTTTGTAATAATTAGAAAAAAAATTTTGGACCCCATAAAATATATATATTTGTGATCCTTATAACAACCGAAATTGATATAGCAATGTCCGTCTGTCCGTCTGTGGAAATCACGATGGCGGCATCAATCTGGCAGCTAGGGTGCTCGCTAATATAAAAATGATTCATTAACATCCTGAAAAGTTTGCTATTTAAAATCGTCCAAATCGGTCGATTAGGGCCCGAGATTTGAATGAAGAACTAAAAAAAGTCTTGAAAAAATATAATTTTCTATGTTGTTCTTGTCACGATCACGCCCAAAACAGTGCAGCTACAGTGATCATTTTTAGTGAGAATGATTCACCAAATTCATGGGAAGATTTCTATTTCAAAAACCATTAAAATCGGTGGAACAGGTCCAGGGAAATCTCTGAAAAATTAAAAAAAAAAATGAAAAATATGATGTTTCTATATTATTCTTGTTGTTATTCTAAATGTTGTGTTGTTGTCATAGCTGGACTTGTTGTTTTTGTGGTCGTTGTGGTAATAATATAATAAAAACTTACCCTTTGCACATTTTTTTTATTAACTCTGGTAGAAAATTTTAAAAGTTTCCATTGTTTTGGCATCACTAAAAAAATTTGTTAGATCATTTCTGTTATTACCACGAGCCTGCCTGCAAAATTTCAGATCGAATGGGTAACGGGAAATTGGTTAAAATCGATCCAAAATTTTTTCGACAAGCAGACACGAGTTAATATAAAAGGAGTAAAAATTCACCAACATCTAAAGCAAATAATGCTAAAATACCTAGTTGTTAATAAAAAACAAACAATATAAATTTAGCAAAAAAAAATTTTATGTATTAATTTATTTAAAGAGAAAAACACAAAAATAACGTTTGATGTTGTATTTTTTGTGTGTAATATTTACATATACATACATACACATATTAAATAATACAAATAATATACATATATTCTATATTGTATATCCATAATAACTGCATGTTAGAAATAAATTGGTTTATAATTACTAAAGCAATATTATTCACATAAATACAAAATTGCCACTTTTTAAATTTTCCATTCAAATTTTAGAAAATATCAATTCTAAAAACTGGAATAAAAATTTCCAATTATAAATTATAAAATATTAATTGAATTTCAGAAAATCACATTAAAAACGTCGGAAATAATAATTTTAAATTTAGAAGACATCAGTTGCATCAAATTCCAAAAAAAACCACAAAATATGTTTACATTTAAAAAATGTTTACATTAAAAAAAAATATTGGCATTCAGGAGAAATTAATAGCTTTTCAGTAACTTCTTTTAACGATTGTCGAATCGTTAAAAAAGAAAAGCAAAATTATCAGTAAAATTTTTAAACGATATTCGCTATTGTTAAAGCCAGCTGTTGTTGTTATCTAAGCGACAACCATTTTTGTGTTGTTTATTCAATCGATAAAAACTTAAATTTTTAGGTTGAAATGTCGCCATACATACATATATAAAAATCATAAAATAATGAAAATATTATGCTTTAATTAAAAAACTTTATTATATAAATAAAAAAATTAAATAGCATATTCAATTCATTATTTCATTTTCAAATAAATAAACAGAAATATTAGTAAAAAAAAAATAAAAAATAGAGATATTAAACATAAACATAAAATCATCCTGGCAAACACGAAGTAATTTGTTTTTTTCTATTCTTCTTTGTGTTTTTCGCTTATTTTAACAGAGATGCCACTCGTTTACAATTTAAATAAATAGAATAATAGATTTGTCGACTGTCGTTAAGATGTATGTACTTAGTGAATCACTTAATCCTTAGTGCAAACAACAATAGCTGTCGATATATTTTGCGATTGTCGGATCGTTGAAATTTTCAGAATCACACTACAGAAAACATTAATATAAATTCAATCAATTTTAGAAAACCTCAAATGATATTTAAGAATTGCAAACATAACGCAATTTGATGAGAATGTTATTTTTTATATATAAATTTTAACAATTTTTTTTTGGATGAAAATTTGAAGTTTTCAGAGAATAAAGGGAACAAATTATTTTATTTAAAATGTTTGGGACATTTGGTTTTTTTGCGTTTGGCATCCCTAATTTGTATATTTATTATTATAAATTTATTCTCTTTGTTTTCCAAATATGGCAATATTTTAATAAAAAAATTGAGAGAGTTTTTTTTTTGGTTATTATTTTGTTACTCCATCCGACCTATATGGCCGCAATGAAGAAATATTTGGCCAGTTAAAAGAAACTATACAGCCATCTCCAATTAGCACGATTTAATGCATATAGACACCCTACACAACCATTACCTTTGCAATGGAGGTTAGGGCGAGCTATTTAATTAGCAAAAACTAAATAAAAAGAGAAGTTATAACGTAAATGCATGCCGATCAGCAACCTCGATGACCAAAAAGCAAACACCGAATTAAATCCGAAATAATAGAAAAGACAAAAACCAACCCAAAGAATTTGCTGAAATAATTTGGTATTAAGTTTAACAAATTGTTTACTTTTTCATTTACATTTATTATTAAGACTCAAACCGAGGTGGAGGGTATCAAAGATTCGGCACAGCCGAATTTAACACTCTTACTTGTTGTTCCTAAAATACTCTTCGGCCAGTTCTTTATAACTGAAGCTCTCCAAATTTTTCTGAATATTTTTATTTGCGACTGTTATTGCTGAAATACTATATATTAGAACAATTGAGTTTAAATTCAAATGTCACTTTCTTATAAGCCTTTTCATAAGCCATCATACTAAGAAAATGGCATTAGTGCATTACTACCAATGTGATATATAAAAAACTCACTATAGAAATGAATTATCTGTGTGCGTTTTCTTTACCACTTGCATCGTTAGTTAACATAAAAAGGTAAATAAGGTATGAAAATAAAAAACCCAGGTTACAAATGGATTACATCCTCTGTGTATTGACATTCTTACTTACAAATATATCAAAAGTGTGGTGTAGTTTGTAAGCAGATATCATTACTGGTAATAGAACAAATAATGACTATTATAAGCTATAAAATACCTAAAGCACAAACATAACACACCATTTTATACTTATAGGGCTGTTTAAATTGCAGTAATTTGAACAATTTTTGAGTAATTTCATTAAAATGAAAAAAGTGTTCTACCGGTGGAACGCATCGGGTGAAAAGTTATATATAGAGCTGAAGAGGACACTTTCAACTTTTTCCGGGTGTTATACGTTTCTTGTTCCCCTTTTGTTCCCTAGTAGCTCTATTCCATTAAAGTTGAAATTTGACACAAATATAGTAGTTTAATAAATATTTCAGAACGTCCCTAATTTTAAACGGTATGGTTGTGACCTTTCGAAAATGGACTTTCTCAGTATTTTGCTAAAAAAATAAAAATTTCTTTGTAAATTTTAATTTTTAAATGACTGTAACTTTTTTGTTTTAAAAGATTTTAAAACACAATAAATTGTGTATAATTTTGTAGCTTCTTAGCTCTTAATGTTAGAAATATAAAGTCACAGAGTCGAACTACCATAACAGCAGATATATTAATAAATACAACAGTAAATCATTTTAAGAAAGAAAATCTTAGTTCTGAATCAGCAATTTATACATGTCTTGAAGAAGTAACGAATATTGTCTCATCAATAAAACCCTCAAAATCCCCTGATTTTGACAATGTTCCCAACCTGCTTTTAAAGAAACTACCAATCAAAGCTCTAAAATTATTGGTTATAATATTTAACAGCTGCATCAAACTCAACTATTTCCCAAACCATTTCAAAAATGCTAAGGTTATAGCCATAAACAAACCTAGTAAGCCAAAAAATAACCCAAACAGCTACAGACCTATTAGTCTATTAAGTAACTTAGGTAAAATATTTGAAAAAAAACTACATTCTCGTCTTAGTGAATTTGTAACGACCAATTCTATTGTTGCTAAAGAACACCAAATAAACAGAATTAAAATTCGAATAAAAACAATAAACGTTCAACGGGTCCAATATTGTTAGATATTGAAAAAGCGTTTGACACCGTTTGGCATAATGGCCCAGTATTTAAACTTCTTGATGCAAATATACCAAAACATTTATGCAAACTTATATCAGATTTCATTCACGGCAGAAGCTTTAAAGTTGCAATTAATAATGAAACATCATCTCCAAAAACCATTACCACAGGGTTACCTCAAGGATCAGTCTTGTCGCCATTGCTTTACTCGATATATACATCCGATTTTAAAGTCCCGAAATATATGAAAATTGCTTATTACGCAGATGATACTGCGTTAATTTCTTCAAACAAACTTACAAGTGCACTCCTGAAGAAAATAGAAACGGGACTTGTCAATGGCAGTAAATATTTTCACAAATAGAAAATCAAAATTAATCCAAACAAGACCCAAGCAATAATTTTTCCATTCAACAAATCTCCCAAAAGACTGCCAAGACGTCATCTTAACGATGTCAAATATTTCGGAATTGTCTTGCACAAAAAGCTTACATTTAAACAACATATTATGGCTACGTGTCAAAAAGCTATAAAATCATTTAAGGCATTATGGCCACTACTAAATAGAAGGTCATTTCTAAATCACAACAACAAAAATCTGCTCTTCAAAAGTGTTATAAGGCCAATATTAACACACGCGTGTCCTATTTGGAGTGACGCTACCAACTGCCACCTAAAACGCTTACAAATTATACAAAACAAATGTCTTAAAATGATAAATAAAAAGCCCTGTAGGTAATAAAAAATTATCGATTTCATAACAAGGATTAATACCAATTATTTTGCCAAAATTGAAAATTACTCTTACCCACTGATAAGATAATGTAGATATATAACATAAAATTAAAATTAAATCACCAAATTGAAAACTATGTGCTTATCGAGGTCTATTATCTATAATATGAATAAGCTAGGCGATTTCTTGTGACCGATGTTTTGGTTTACCGTTTTATCCCGATTTGGACCAAACGTATATTATTTGAAAGGTTTTTCTTTTTAGCCGATTTGCAGATTTACACATTTTTAAAATTTTTCCTTTTTTCGAGTAAATTGCATTTAAAGTTGCTACTTACACATACATAAAATTATACAATGCTATGTGTGTGTTTATTAAATTTGTTAATGTGTTTATAATAAAAATGAGTTTGTTTTTTCGCATACTTTTAGGCTCTTTATTTAATGAAAAAAAAAAATTTCCTAGAATTTGCACTCGAATTTCGAGGGCTGGGCTAGTATTATTAATTGATTTAATACCAAAGGATATCCAGTTTCCCAACTGGTGTCTGAAAAGAATACACTCGCATTTGTTTAAATTTACTTTCATATGCCAATCTAAGGAATATTGTACAAACTTATTTTGCAAACTATTATTAACTTCTTCTATTGTATTTTCGGCGTCGTAGATAGTAATGTCGTCTGCGTTAGCAATAATGTTGTCTATTTTTTCTAATAAATCAAATAAGCATAAATTAAATAGAATTGGCGAGTTGACGGCACCAGACTTAATAAAGTCACTTAATTTTCATACATAAACCAAATTTGAAAAAAACAACAATGAAATATTTTTTTTTATAGATTTAAGAGCTGATCGGAAAACAGCTTTAGTTTGGGACTAAAAGTGGTTATACAGGGTTTATTTTTGGACTACAGATCAGTGGGCATAATAGACAAACATATTCCAAATTTTATCAATATAGATATGATCATATGGATCATATGATCAATAGCGTACATCGCTAATCGACTTAGAAAGTGATTCTAAACCAAGGGTGAAATATTTTCGATAGTTACAAAAATATAAGTACCTTCAGTATAAATATCCCTAATATAAACAAAATAGTTTTTTATTTTTAGTTTTGAATTATGTTATGCACTTTTCTTAAGAAAGTGGAATTTTTATGATAAAAGTGAATTTTTTTAAAGAAATAACAATTTTTTAAAAAATACACAACTGAAGCCAGAAAAACTACAAAGATTCAGATCCCCAAGTGATACAACCGCTGACTGTGTATGCTAAACTTTTTTATATGAATCTATGAATAAAATCAGTCACTGCAGATCTGTACAGCATATTCTGTTTATTATTTTTTATTTAAGGTCGGTTAATCGTTTTCCGTTTTGCACACTCGGTTAACCGAAACCCGTTTAACCTTTTATTTACATCGATTGGAAAGCAGTCTATAAAATACTCACCCTCCAAGCTGTTAATGGTTAAATTTTTCATTAATAGTGGAACTTATTTCAAGTGTTCTACTTCATTAACTTCATCTCAAATTAGCCACAAGGGGGTATCAATATCAATATCATGACATTATTTCCATGAGACTTCGAAGTCATACCAACAAAATAAAAAGTGGAAAAAAACTACTCGGAAAAATTCAGAAATATAAGTTCAATTTAACTTGTGCCATACTAATGAGAAAATAAGTATTATCTAAACTCTATGGTATGTTGACCATTTTACAAGAGACCAAACTAGAAATTTGTTTATTTTTACTACTCGAGGCTCTCGCTTGCCTGGAGTAGGGAGCTTGAGAATTCGCTCTTGACTGTACGATCTGATCTGGGTGAATAAATATGTTCAGTTTTTGGGCCTTTCACCTCTCGAGGCCTTAAAAAATACAATACACACATAAACTCATTTAAGTTATGTCCATCTTTTAACATCTTAACTTGTAATAGGTTTATATGCCATCAATTAACTTCAACTTAAGATCTTAAAACTCTTTAAAATTTTTTTTTAATTTTTCTTCATAAAAAATACAACCATAATCTTTGCTACAATGTTTGCTTTTATAAATAATACATTTATTTTTCAACCTATTTTTATGAATTTTTATTATTTTATTTTTTTAATATCTCTCTTTGAGTCTTTGTTGATTTTTTTAATTAATAACGAAACAAATTATGATGACAATATGTAAATGAGTTTAATTGACAGTCTGATTTCTTTATTTAAATATTTACAAAGTCGACTGGACTGGTATTAACTATGCTCGTATACGTTTGTATTTACTTTGTTTTGACTTTTATTTTGCCAATATATTGTTTTTATAAATTGTTTAATAATGTATGCATGTTGTGATTTGCATATTAATTCATTTAATTTTCAATATTTTTTTTTCGTTTTACATTCTTTTAAATGTAAAACATGAAAGACCTGGCCAAGTTTGTATTTATAAATATGTTTGAAACTGATAAGTCATTAATA
Organism: Cordilura impudica; assembly: GCA_963682025.1. Lineage (NCBI taxonomy): Eukaryota > Metazoa > Arthropoda > Insecta > Diptera > Scathophagidae > Cordilura > Cordilura impudica. The sequence continues at coordinate 129,296,723 of OY821517.1, forward strand.
TCAAAGGTAATTTACTTTTACTTTTTCGACGACATATTTATTACACTATTAAGTTATTTATGGGCGCTAAAAAATGATTACAAAAAATATTCGATAGGTCAGAAAAAAAAAATGATATTATTAATGAAATGCTGATACAACAAATTCCCTTATTAGTGCTGGTGATACAACGTTGCAAACAGTAGAAAAACTCAATTTTTAAAACAATTCCTTAGACTCAATTAACGCAGTCTATAAACATTTGCGCCCATTTTCTTCATGAGCACCTTTTCCAGTATAGTCGGACACCGAATCGTTCTTCAAAACAGTCGGCCAAATACCTAATAATGAAGAATGTGGGAACTGATCTTGAATTATAATATTGGCGATAATTGATCGTTGACAAGAATGGAAAAAGTCCATAAGCTTACCGCGTTATTGTATCCTTTATAAACAACCAAGAATTCAATTATAACCTAAAAAAAAAAAACAATTATGTTAGAACATAAATAAGTTATTCTTGTTTAACATTGATTGGTCTTAGTGGGCCCATCCTTTGTATCGATTTGTCATTCCCCTTTTTAATAAATAAATAAAAAAATCTGAACATCATAAAATATACGTATACATATATTTCTTATCCTCAAAAAAAAAAAAAAACAAGCGGAGCTGACATAGCAATAACCGCATGTCCCTCCGTCCGTCTGTGGAAATCAGGACCACGTCCCCAATAGGTCAGCTGGATTGCCCACTTTTGCTGAGAATGGTTAATATTTATCTGAGCTTTTTGCTAGTTAAAATCCTCAAAATAGGTTGATTATGTTACGAGCTATGGATGAAAAATATAAATTTTCTGTGGTTGTTGCAAGTTTTATTTTTATTATATTTATATAATTACGGTCATCACTGACTTAACTGACTGACTGACTTTGTAACGCTTATACGGGTTTTCTTAAAAAAAAAGGAAATTTTATTAAGAAACACTGCTTTCTTAGAAAACAACCCTTTATTCTTAATGTACCTTTGCTGCAAAAAGTACACCTTATTGAAAAAATAATTTTTTCTTTAAAAAAGTATATTTTCTAAAAAAAAGTACCTCTTATGAAGAGCGCATTTCCTTTAAAAGAAACACATATTCTTTAAATAATTACCATTTTTAAAACAGTATTTTTTTTAAACTACCTTTCATGAAAAGTACATAGTCTAAAAAAAGGAAATTTTCTCAAAAAAGTACCTTTTACTGCAAAAAAGAGTACCTACTTTTATAAAGTATCTTTTGTTAAAAAGGATATTTTGTTTAAAAAGTACATTTTCTTAAAAAAATAAATTTTCTTTAAAAAAATAAATATAGTTTAAAAAGTTATATTTTCTGTAGAGCGCCTATTGTTAAAAAATAGTACATCTTCTTAAACCAAATATATATTCTTTAAAAAAGTACTTTTTCTTCAAAACGAACAGCAATTTTTTCATAGAAACAGCTGATTGTAAACATATTTGAAAGTGAAGAAGAAGTGAAACTCTAAATCTATAATATTAATAGGCTTGGCGATTTCTTGTGACCGATGTTTTGTTCTACTGTCAAAAAGTACCTTTTTTTAAAAAAGTACGTTTACTACTTTCTGTTATAAAAGTATATTTTTTAATAAGGTATATGTTGTTCCAAAAGTACCTTCAGTTAAAAAAGTGACTTTTCTTAAAAGAATACCTTTTCTTAAAAAAGTAGATTTTCTAGAAAATGTAACTCTTCTTAAAGAAGTATTGTTTTTTGTAAAAAAGTACCCTTTCTTTAAAAATACATTTTCTTATACAAGTACATTTTCTTATAAAAGTAACTTTTTCTAAAAAGTACTTCCTGTTATAATAGTATCTTTTGTTAATAAAGTAAATGTTGTTCAAAATCTTCCTTCAGAAAAAAAAAGTACCTTGCCTTAAAAAAGTACTATTGCTTAAAGGTACTTAAGGTACTTACCTATTCTACAAAATAAGTTTTTGTTAAAAATTACATTTTATTAAACAAGAACATTTTCTTAAAAAGTACCTTTTTTGAAAAAGTGAAGTTTCTTAAGTAAGGCATCCTTTCTTTTAAAGTACCTTTTCTTGAAGAAGTACATTTTCTTAAAAAGTGGTTTTTCTAAAAAAAGTGATTTTTCTAAAAAAAAGGGATTTTTCATAAAAAACACATTTGCTTAAAAGAATTTTTTCTTAAAAAGTACCACTCCTTAAAAAGTATCATTTCTTAAAAGTACCTTCCTCTTAAAAAGTGTCTTCTCTTAAAAAAAACCTTTTCTTAAAAATACCTGTTCTCAAAAATTACATTTTCTTAAAAAGTACCTTTCTTAAAAAATACCTTTTCTTAAGAAAATTAGCAAAATTCTTAACAAAATACTTCTTAAAAAGTATCTTTTCTTAAAAATTAAATTTTTTTACAAAAGTAACTTTTGTTAAAAAGCACTTTTTCTAAAAAAAAACATTTTCTTAAAAAGTATCTATTCTTAGAAAATACTTTTTGTTAAATATGTAACTCTTTTAAAAAAGTACTTTTTGTTAAAAAAAAGTTCCCTTTCTTAAAAAAATTCATTTTCTTAAAAAAGTATGTCTTGTTAAAAAATATGGTTTGTTAGAAAATTACCTTATGTTAAACAAATATCTATTATTAAAAAGTAACCTTTTCTTAAAATGGTACCTTTTCTTAAAAAAGTATATTTTCTTAAAAAGTATATTTTCTTAAAAAGTACCTTTTCGTTAAAAAAAAGTACTTTTTGTGAAATAAAGTACTGTTGGGTGAAGCTGCCCAAGCCCTTAGTATGCAATTGTAGATTATAAATGCAAAGTAGAATAAGAATTTTTTTAAAATACAAATTCGCTTTTCTTTGCTTATACTAAAGCGTTTCTAAAATTAATATTAATTCAGTTACTTATAATTGAATAATTTAATATCAACTTAAGAACACTAATTTTTTCGTTTCGATACTAAGAGCTAAACTTCGTTAGTCGAACAAGCACGGTCTGCATTTAACTTGAAAGGTAAAAATGGCTATTTATACAAAGTAAAATGCTGTTATTAAAAAGACCGCGTGGATATAAAAAAAATACAATCCAAAAACATTTATGAATGACATTCAAAAGATAAACAATAAAATAAGATAACGATTATCGATATATATAGTGGCGGTAACAAGAACCTTTTTTAAAAAAAATTTGTTTTGTCAAAAAGTACTTTTTGTTCAAAAATGTCTTTTGTTGTAAAAGTACCTTTTGTTGTAAAAGTTAAAAAAGTGTTTTTTGTTAAAAAATTTAAATCGGAGTTACCCTCCGATAATGTAAAATCACATATGGTTTGCGGACAATAGGTTTCAAAAGGCGCCTAACAATTAAATTGTTTATTTTTGTGTGATTATTTTGTCTGGCTTTCGGTCATGTATTTAAAAATAAACAGAAACTCAATAAAATTTTGATTTGATTTGTTTTTTTAAATAATTTTCTTTATTCTTTCCGATATTTCGATTAGCCTCGCTAATCATCTTCCGGGATACTTTATCTAATATATATTATAAATTGTCTGTATTTGCCGGCTATCTTCTTTCAACATTGTTTATTTTTCATGAAAAAAATATAAGTCCCGGTTTACACATGAAATTTTTCTTTCAGAAATTATTTGAAATTCGCTTTTAAACTTTCACCCGTGTCTACACACTGAAATTTTCATATTGAAATTCAAGATTTGTTCATCATTTGATCTATTTGTTTTATCATTTTATTTCATTAAAATTAACTTTATTTAAAATTATTGTTTGTCTTAACACAAACGAACATAAAATGAAAATAACTTCACTTTGAAAATTAGGAAGTAAGAAACAAAAGACAATTTCAGAGTACATGAAAGTATGTACCTCCTGCCATTTTTTCTCCCGTCTCAACTATAAACTCAAGAACTTCAGCAAGAAAACTTTCATGTGTAAACACGCACTAAGGATGATAAAGTTACCGCAATTGTACTTTTTTGTGTACAATTTCTTCAATTCATAAATTATCCTATCTTTGAATTTAAAATTTTTCAAGATTATTTTTCAGAACTAAATTGATCTTTAAACACAGGTATCAAAAATTCGATACAACCAAATTTAGCACTCTGACTTAATTTAACTAATTTGCCCATAGTCAGCCATTCGCAATGTATGAAAGCTGACAAGAAACAATCTCTAATTCGATAAACCTTAAAGTGCATAATAATAATAATAATAAATTTATTCATGGTACAAGAATTTTTACAGAGCTTCATAGACACTTTGATTTGATACAGCTGATGTCATTAAATACAGCATTAAATTAAATACATACAATACAGCTGATGTCATTAAAAACAGATTGGCGACTTATTTGAATTCTAATATTTATATATAATATTAATAGGTAAGGCAATTTTTTGTGACCGATGATTTGTTCAACAGTTTTCTCCCGATTTTGACCAAACGTATCTTATTCGAAAGGTATTTCTTTTTAGCTGTCCACCAAACTTACAGATTTTAAATTTTTTTAATTTTTTCTAGTTATACTATGTGTGTATTTATTAAATTTGTTAATGTGTTTGCAAAAGAAAAAAAATAAGTTTGTTTTCTTCATTCACAATAAATGTGTTGAATTGTGAATTGTCTAAAATTGATTAGCATACATTTACGGTCAATAATTTATTAAATGAAAAAAAATTTTTTTCTGTAATTTGCACTCGATATCCGAGTGCTAGAATCTGCTAGTATATATAACTGTATTTAAAGTTTTTATTATTAAATATTAAATTTTTCGTTAGCTATTATCATTCGGTTGCTGTAATATAAATAAATTTTTTGTGTTATTAAATATTCATATCACAAATGGTTAAATTCTTTAAATAACTGTTCTTTATTGTGCGCATAATTATAATTTAAAATTTTTGCTAAAAATTAAAAACTATATTCAACTTTCTATTGGCTCTTGTCTAATGCTGATTACTGAGTGAACGGTATGTGGGTTTTTAAATTTAATTTAAATTTATTACAAAGAAGTTACTCTTATAGTGCGTTTACATCTGAGGAAAATCTAGTAGATTTTATTTGAAATCTATTTCAAAATCTATACCGTTTATATCTAATTTTTTTGATATTTTGTGAGATTTTATTTCCACAACAATAAACAGCTGATTAAAATAAATCATATGAACTAGAAATACCAAAAAATTAGCTCTGTTCGTTTACTTTCCAAGTAAAAATCAGTAAAAACCGAAATTTCAGAGAGTAAGGAAAATAAGTTCTCAAAAACATAAACATCCAAAATAGTAAACGAACAGCAATTTGTTCATAGAAACAGCTGATTGTAAACATATTTGAAAGTGAAGAAGAAGTAAAACTCTAAATCTGTAATATTAATAGGCTAGGCGATTTCTTGTGACCGATGTTTTGTTCTACCGTCATATTCCGACTTTGACCAAACGTATGCTTTTGAAAGGTAGTTCTTTTTAGCTGTTTATTTTGAGTAAATTGCATTTCATGTTGCTACTAACACAGACATAAAATTAGACATATGCTATGGGTGTGTTTACTAAATTTGTTAATGTGTTTGTTTATGAGTTTGTTATCTTCATTCACAATAATAATAAACCAAAAAAGTGTTGGTTTGTAAATTGGCTAAGTTGAGATATAAAGTTGGCTAGAAATTGCACTCGAATTTCGAGTGCTGGAATCAGCTAATTACCTTAATTAGAAGAAATTATTTTATTTAACATGTAAAAATATTCATTGAAACTTTTGAAAATAAACATTTATTATGAAAGAAATACACATATTTTTTTAGGCAGGAGCCGGTTTTAAAAGATTGATATTAATGAAACATATGCTTTTTCTAGCTTGCTAATTCTTACTGGCAAAAATATATACAGTAAAAACTAGCAAGTTTTCAAAAAATGAACTGTCACTTTACGCTCTAATTTGTTTTCGTTTACTGGGTTCTTGAAGTAAGCGAACAGGATCCAGTAAATTTTGTGATAATTTGTACAAATAAGAAAATGGAAATATGGAAAATTCTAAAAAGGAGCAGATTTTATTATTATATTATGCATCAAATAAGAAAATGGAAATATGGAAAATTCTAAAAAGGAGCAGATTTTATTATTATATTATGCATCAAAAATGAAAAAACACAAGCTGAAATAGAAATTTTGCAAAAAAAAAATCAGCTTTGTTAGATTTATCGTCATTTTTCAGACATATTGCAATTACTACTGTAATTAATATGCAATTTTTTTTTTTATTAATTTTTGTTTTAAGTGGTGCGTGGTAAAGAAGAAGAAAGCATATATTTCAAAAATTCATAACTGCACTGTATTCTTAATCGGACCGGTTTCTGGCATTTCAGCCTTCATCAGCGATTTATTGAACATTGTGATAATTGTTATGTTTTAATTGAATAGATTGTTTCTATATGAAAATTTTTTCTACTTAGGGCGGCCGTGAGGTTTCGAACCATGAACCTTCTCACATACACTCGTACTTGCACTTTTTGGTCAGCGCTTTAACACACTCACCTAAAGTCAGCCCTACGAGCAGTGCGGTTAGTTTCAGTTTTCGTACCATACAGCTTTACTTTGTATTAATTTCAGAAGATACAACTCTGTCCAAACAAACAATCGTTATTTTTTTGAATATTGAATTTTTTTTTTGCATTTATACTTCTAATTTCCACTATTCTCAGTTTTTCGTAAGAGTTGTCATATGAGATGTACGGTTTTTGTACATACCTACATATGCACTTTACATATATTTGAGATGACGCTTTGAAGCGAAGAAAAATTTTTTGTTTGTTAGATTTATCGTCATTTTTCAGACATATTGCAATTACTACTGTAATTAATATGCAATTTTTTTTTTTTTAATTTTTGTTTTTGTTAAATTTGTTAAATTTTCCACAATTATTATTTAGCAGATTGTAATGGGCTCATGTCAGTATAAAAACTTATAACTTTTCAATTACTAAATATTTTTTTATTAAAGATTCGTCATTTTTTTTTTATTAATAATTAATATTTTACTTCCTTTTTATTCAAATTTTTTGCTTTTGTTTTTGTTTTTAAATGTCAATTTTTCAGTCACTGCGTTGTAATTTTCTACTACAATATTAAAAAGATTTTGTGAGATTTTGCCAAAATCTAGTAACGAGTTACATTTTCTTTTGTATGGGAAATCTAATAAAAATGAGCTAAATTGTGCTCGAAATCTCGTATATACTAGATTTTGCTTAGTTATAAATGCACTGTTAGACTAAAACTTTTCAAGTTCTCGGGGCACATCTTCGCATTCGATATGGAGTAAAATCAATCGAAATTCCATATTTTGGTTTTTTTTTTAAAGAAAACGCACAATCTTCAGACCTCGTTTCACTTTTGCTTTAACTATGGACCATAACTCGTTAGCTGTGACAGAGATAAATTATACTTAGTATTTTATTGAGGAAAATAAAAAAATAGCTTCGATCGAAAAATTTCTATAACGAATGCTACAATTCGACCCCGGCTTGGAGTAGCTCCAGCTAAAATATTTAATTTAAAAAAATATATTAAAAATTAAAATACAATTAAATACTCATATCGGAACAAAAGCCGTTAATATATCGGAATTGAAATGAGCAAACAAATAAAAACCATCCATATATTAAAATGTAACCGAATTAGCCAACTCTACTCTACATAAAGAAAAAGAAAACAAAGATAATATGAGTAGGCTAAAGAGAACAGATCATAAATTATATTCAATTTGAACGCACATTTAAAGAAATTGTGGCAGAAGAGTTGTTTTTGTATAATAAAGACAAATAAAAATGTAGAAAAAAAGTTCTGGTGAAAGTTTTTTGAGAATGTTGTTGTGGTTTTTTATTATTATTCTTTTGAAGTTGTTGTTGTTTTGTGCTGAGTCTTATCCGTTTTTTGTTGTTGTTTTCTGCTTATTTGTTTATCGAGAATATAAAATAAAAAAGCCTTTGGCCATAAGTACGTTTATGGCCTGCTCTTAAAGTTCTTGTTAAATGCAAATTTGCTTTTTTATTTTTAATAATATTAAAAATTTATCAGCTTATAAGTATTGTTCTAAACTTATAAATTTATTTATTTTTGATGTTTATTTTTTAACATTATTGACATTTGTTTATCGGCAATATTTACCAATTGAGTGTTATCGTTACACTTATTCTTTGAACTTGATGTATGAGTATGTATTATTAATTTATTAGCTTTTTTGTGCGAACTTTATTTATCTTTCTTTGTCATAAAATATGTTGTCCGAAATGGACTCTAATAACAATTTTAAGATAATCTTGTATGTTTCTATTATTTCTACATTAAGAGACAATAATATGATATAATTAACTTTTGGTACTTATACATTTTGTCTAAACAGGATAACTTTTTGGAATCTCCTCATTTTAAAAGGCAACATCGACCGTAAGCGAAAAACCAATATAAAAAAAAATCGTCATCCGCAAAAATACGATTTACTTACAAAAATATTATTTAATAAAGATGAAAAAATCTAGCAAGTTTAAATGTCGTAGTCGAGTTATAATACAAGTGTGATCTCAATCTGAAAATCTTTAAGGTTGAGAACCCCGGCCCCCTTATCTGTGTTATTGATATTAAATAAATTCCAAAAAAGTTTGTGATATAAATGATATATGATATCCACGTAGGCAGAATTGTTACAAAGCGCAGCTTTTGAATACAATTTGCTTAATTTTTAATACATATGTACATGTATATTTTAATTATATAATAACCCAATAGAGAATATGTTAAGAAGTATATACAGTAAGTGACAATAAAATGGAAACTTTTAAAAAAATATATTTTTGACGACTTGAACGGTCAATACGAAAACAATAGGAGTGTAAAATTCGGCTATGCCGAATCTTTGATACCCTCCACCTAGGTTTTCCTGTACTATTTGTAACAAATTTAGATAAAATATTTGAAAATGTAAACAATTTGATCAATTTAGTAATTTATTACAACAAATACTCTGAATTTTCAGCATTTACGTTTAACAATTTTAAAGTCAATAGAAGATATTAAACAAAATATATTTTTAAATTTCGGATCTTTTTCGGAATACTTGACCATGTCTTATATTTTAAAAGCACTAGCGTTAATCAGTTTTATTTTTTCGATCTTATTATGACATTCCATTTGTAACGCATCGATTAATGGATTTGCGTCTATGTGTTTAATGCAAAAGATTTCTTACTTTTGTCGAATTGTAGGGATTTTTTGAAAAATTTTTTTTAACAACTTAATATTATATACGTTTCAATTTTAAACTTTAAAATTAAAAATATCTATCTTTTTTAAATCTGGTAATAACTCTATAATATGGAGATAGTAAATACGTGGCTTCTTTAATAAGAATGACAAGTAAAAAAGACTTTTGTGCAGTTTACTTGTTTTGTGCATTTTTTTTAATACATACATAAGTACGCCATCTTTGTAGATCTCTTCGATTATATTAAAGGTGCTATTACATGATGTGTTTTTTACATATGTACTGTCAAATTTTCCCAAACAAAAGTTGTACACATCGTGTGATACATATGAAACATTGTTTATGTACAATACATGAAGATAGTCACATGTACATTTTTCAATTAGAACAGGTTCTATTTTTGCATGACAGACATGAAAATACAACCCTGCTTGTGGCGAAAGAAAAACAGACTAAATTTTAAAGATTAATATTGAAAGAAAAATAAATTGGTTAGTATTAACAATTAAAAAATATATAACCTTTTTTTTAACAATAAATTTTTGTAAATTCACAAATTAAATCAGCTGTTGTTTACACTTAGAGGTTATGTCATACGGAAATATATATGCACGTGTGATAGCAAAAATTATGAATCGTATGTGAAAGACAACTTTGACAGACATGAGGAATTTTATATGGATAAAAAAAGTGACAGTACATATGTAAAAAACACTTCGTGTAATAGCACATGTAGTCGTGTAGCTGTATTGGTGTCAAAATAATCGTTTTCATATAAATGTGTGTATTTTATTTTTGACAGGCTGTAGTCGTGTAGCCGCTGTCGTCTATGTGTTTCATGAGAGAGTTCGGCTAACTGGTGCCATTATGTATATGTGTGTGTAAACAAAAATATACGATATCCCAGTAATCATTTCGAAGATTGTTTTAACAAAAATCATCTTACTGTGTCTTCTTCGAGCACTTTTGATGATTAAAACTGATTAATCACATGCGGTATTAGAAAAAGACTAAGAAATGATTTTTGCTTACGCTTAAAAAGTGATTTGTAGAAAAATGACATTAAATATGACTCAAAAATAAGTCGAAATTAATCAGAAAATTGGATAAAAAAGGTTCTCAAGATGCGTCGGGGGTAAGGTAATATTTCCTCCCAACAAAAGAATATTTTGTGATCAGCAAAAGAGCGCATTTATGACTGTTTTAATAGCACAGAGGAGTCAAAATAGACTCCACATGATCACTTATTGCATAAAATGTTTACTGGGATTTTATTCACTATCTGTAGAAACAGTTTTTTAAGTAAAACAAATCTGCACACAATTTCAATTCTATTTCGTTTACAATGATACGATCACTTTATTTACTAGCTACCAGTAAAATAAGAAAATAGTATTATAATACAGCGTAATGATGAATTGTACTTCTCAATTAGTTTATTTTTAATGTGCCATAAGAAGTTCGGTTTGTGCTAAGAAATGAATGAATATATGCTACCCAGGGCGAAGCTTAATCATTGCACTTTGATTGAGTTGAGCCCGCGAGTATTCCTGATGTGGATAGCTCGTGCCTACAATTTTTGGTAGTTGGGAATGGCGTTTGTGCAAAGGGAAGCATGAACACTTGTTTCCCAGAGCGAGGCTTAATCATTGCACTTTGATTGAGCTGAGCTCCGCGATTATTCCTAATGCGGAATAAATCGTGCATAAAATTCTCGGTAGTCCGGGAATGGCGTTTGCCTGCGCCAAACATTAAATAATAAATTTTAAAAATGTATTATAATTAAATATTATTGACATTATATTATTATCATCTGAGAAAAAATTTTTTTTTTAAACACCAATTTCTAACAGGGTAGAATTTTATGGTTTCAATACTACTTTTGAATGCAAGTATGTACTAAAAGTAGAACCTTAAAATCATACTATTTTTTGCAACCCTAAAAATTGGAATATTTTCTATAAATAAAATAATTTATTTTTTATTATTTTTAATATGCGCTTATTATCGAATTACATATACAGAATATATGAATGTTATTTATAGTATTTTGATATTTGCAACTGTATGTATCAATTTGTAATATTTTGTGATCTTATAAAAATCGCAGAATATTGATATTGATTTTATATAGTTTCTTTTATTAATTAACTAACTTAAATATTACACCATAAAATGTTGATATTGGTGAATTTTTATATTACTACCACAACGACCATAAAAACAACAAGTACAGCTGTAACAAAATACAAAATTTAGAATAACAATATAGGAAAACATCATATTTTTTTTTAGCTTTTCAGTGATTTCTCGGCACCTATGAAACCTATTGTCACGATTTAAAAAACAGAAACCTTCTCGAGATGTTGGTATATCATTCTCACTAACAACAAGCGCCCTAGCTGTCCTATTGAGAACGTTATCGTGACAAGAACATAGTCAAATCATATTTTTTCAAGACTTTTTTTACTCCATCGTTCAATTCTCGGGACCAGATAAATCGATTTGGACAATTTTAAATAGCAAACTTTTCAGGATGTTACTGAATCATTTTTTATACCAATGAGCAACCTATTTGCCCGATTGAAGCCGTCATCGTGATTTCCACAGACGGACAGACGGACGGACGGACATCGCTATATCAACTCCTCTTGTTATAAGGATCACAAATATATATATTTTATGGGGTCCAGATTTTTTTTCTAATTATTACAAACGGAATGACAAACTTATATATACCCTCTGCACACTGGAGTGGAGGGTATAAAAAATGGATCATACAACTAAAAACTCATTTATTTATTTCAAAATTTGTATATTTTATAAACAGCTTAACTTCAAAAAAAAAGAAAAAACAATCATGCGAGGCCGATCACAGGGGAAATGTGTAAACATCTAGTAATTAAAGATTTTTTTATGGCACTTTTTTAAAATCAAACAGAAAGTGCCATCTATGTATCACTAACAGCAGTCAACTGCAGGGGCTCTGCTAATTTAAAAATATTTATTATTATTTATTTCAACTGGTTAATTTTTAATTTTTGGTTTCTTATTTTTCATTTTTCATTTTTCGATTTTAATTTTTTATTTTAAATTTTTTCATTTTTCATTATTCGTTTTTCTTTTTTAATTTTTTATTTTTTATTTTTCATTTTTATTTTTCTTGTTTCATTTCTTATTTTTCATTTTTTATTTCTCATTTTTCATTTTTTATTTTTTATTTTCCATTTTTTATTTTTCTTTTTTCATTTTTTTAATATTTAATTTTTTATTTTTCTTTTTTTATTTTTTATTTTTCACTTTTCATTTTACATTTTGAATTTTTAATTGTTATTTTAATTTTTTATTTTTCATTTTCATTTTTTATTTTTTATTTTTCATTTTTTATTTTTCATTTTTATTTTTCTTGTTTTATTTCTTATTTTTTTATTTTTCATTTACCGTTTTTCATTTTTTATTTTTCATTTTTCATTTCATTTTTCAGTTTTCATTTTTAATTTTTCATTTTTCGTTTTTCATTTTTCAATTTTTCTTTTCATTTTTCATTTTTAATTTTTCATTTTGAATTTTTAATTTTTCATTTTTCATTTTTTATTTTTTGTTTTTTATTTTTTATTTTTAATTTTTCATTTCTTATTTTTTATTTTCAAACAGGTTATTAATATCATAATCTTTTCACCAATACAATTATAAGTCACATCGATTTTGTCTTACGGCTCACATGTTACGATGTTTTTTGATTGTATTGTGAAATAGAAATTGATCCCCCGCGCGTATAGATGTTAACACATAAAAAAAAAACAAAACTTAAAGTATTTTTATGGAAAGCTTTGATATACAATTATTGAAAACTTTCCCTCTATTTCTGTTTTTGGTTCCAATATTTTGTTGGGTATCCATTATTTAAGACTGCTTCACAACGCATTAAAATTTTTTAGCACTATGAGATCCCATAGATTGAGCTGGCCATTCAAGAACACTAACTACATTAGATTATTGCCATTCTGTTACAAGTTTGGAGGTATGTTTTGGTTCATTGTCATGTTGGAACTTCCAGACGAGGGCCATATGGATAATTTACGCGTATGGGTAATTTACGTCATTTAGAATTTGCCTGTATCGAATTGCAGTTAGAGTATCTTTAACTACACGAAAGGAACCCCATACCATAATATTGCCACCTCCAAACTTAAATTTGGCTCCAGTCTTTTTCCGTTTGGTCGGCCTGCAAACGTTCTTCCATCCTGGTCTCTGAAATTAAACTTGCACTCTTCTGAAAGAAAACAGTATTCCAATTCCGTTTTGAACCTTTCTTTAGCAAAAATTCTTCACAGGACGATAACAACCAAGATCAGCCTTAGTTGGAAAATAGTTCGAGCACACATTTTTAGTTTCAGCTTGTCAGTGACCTCTTTAAGTAGCATTTTGGACATTTTTATACCCTAATGACTTTGTGCTGCTGTTTGTAACTACCAAAAATATTTTACCTAGACCCATCTTTTATTATACCAATCGACTCGGAGCCACTTTCAGAGTCGATTTAGCGATCTCCGCCCGTCCATCTGTGTGTCCATGTAAATCTTGTAATCAAGGTTATCAGGTCGCAAATATGAATATATTTTGATGAAATTTGATACAAAAGCTTCTATCGGCTTCTATAGGATGAACGCTATTGAAATTGGCGGTTCATGTTCAGACCTAGTCCCCTTACAAAGGGCCTCTATGAGATCGACTTAAATTTCCATAATATCCAAATTATCATATATATCTCGGTTAAGTTTGGTTTGTGTATATTTATTATATCCATTTATTAGAAGTCCAAAATAAACCCTATAGGACAATTCTTAGTTATAGCCCCCATATAAAGCTGATTCCCGATCTTCGCTTAAATCTTTCAAAAAACAAAAATATTGCACAGAGTTTTCTCAAATTTTGTTTGCATATGTTTCGCAAAAAATAAATGACCTTATCAAATATGGTTAGGATATGTCCATTTTTCGACATAGTCCCCATATGAATATAGCATCCGCTATGAACTTTTTCATATCCGAATGCAGCAAAATTAATAACAATGTCACTCAAATTTGGCTTATGCTTATTTTCTACATCTTCTTATTTGGACCTAAGAGATAGGGTCTCTAAACTCATGGTATAGGATATCGTATAGTCGGTCTAGACCGACTATAATTTTCTTATTTGTTTAAACTTGTTTTACTGGGCCTCTTTCACGACATTTCTTGATAATTTTTATTATGGAATTATTATGGACTTATTCATACCAGCAGTAATTCTAACCAGCAGTAAAATCATCTATTATTCTGGTTTTCACTCTTCACAAAACTTTATTCTTGCCGTTATTTTATAGTAATTAATTATGAGACAAAAACATTGAAAATTTCAATTTTATTCAAAATAAAAATCAGTTGAACGAAAACGTCAGAAACTGTAAATATTTAAATAACGGTTAAGATTTTATTCATTATCTTTCATAACATCTTCTATTTTTATTGTTTGATACAGTTAAAAAGTTTCCATTGTTTTGACGTCATTAAACAAAATTTGTTTTTCGTTTAACTTTTTTTATTTAAATTGTATTTTTTGCTATAAATTTATTACCTTTCGATAAAGAACACACCAAATAGTGATTTCGCTATTAGGACTTAAAGAGAAATTATTAAAAAACAAAATTTGTCAAATTTAGAATATTGTAAAAGTTTCCAATGTATTGTCATCCAGTATATATACATATATAGTACAAATCGGACACTAAATATGATAGTTATATAGAAATTAGCGTCAAAGTATTGAAGGTCCATAATTCGGACAAAGAAAATTTTTTTTTTTATATTACACCAAAAACTCCTGGCTCCAAAAATTCAAAATATACAATGGATAGCTTTTGTAATAATCCAGTTTGAAAATAATAGAACACCCGGTTTGTTTCAATTTTATATATTTACATCACTATCTAACTATAATATTAATAGGCTAGGCGATTGCTTGCGACTGATGTTTTGTTCTACCGTTTTATCCCGATTTTGACCATACAGATTTTTAAATTTTTTTTCTTTATTTTGTGTAAATTCCATTTAGAGTTGCTACTAACACATACCTAAAATTATACAATGCTATGTGTGCGTTTATTAAATTTCTTAATGTGTTTGTAATAAAAATGAGTTTGTTTTTTGTGTTGATTTGCGAATTGGCTAAAATTGCCTAGCATACCTTTAGGGTTTTTATTTAATGAAAAAATAAAATTTCCTAGAATTTGCGCTCGAATTTCTAGGGCTGGAATCTGCTAGTTTTCTTTTAATTGTTTTGATATTTATTTCTTCTACAAATTCGTTTCTTTTAGTAAAAATATGTTAGTACCGAAATATTTGATAAAATGTTCATATAAATGCCTAAAATTTTTTGGTTCCCGCAAATGTATATTCATCTCAGCATGTAAAGATGGATTTTTATTTTTAACGAAACCATTAGTATATGGTATATTTTCGTTTTTATTTTATTAAACCTATCTTTAATCATTCTTTGACTGTCCCCATATACTTTTTTGCTACCCCATATAAACTTTTAAAGAGATACAAGACAAAAAATTATAATTTGAGAATCACATGTGATGCACAAGCGTATGTAAGAGAATTGTTGCGCATCATATGTGATTCAGAGGACAGAGAAAGAGTTAAATTAATTCAGATGAAAAATTATTAAGAATTTGTTTTTTTTTTGTTTAAGTTAATATCTGAATATATTACTGATACTAGCACAGCCCAGCCCTCGAAATTCGAGTGCATATTCTAGGATATTTTATGTTTTCATTTAATAAATTATTTTAAAGGAGCCTAAAGGTATGCTAATCACTTGTAGCCAACTAACAATTCAACACAACACAACTTTAAATAAGCATTACTCAAAAAAAAAAAAATGTTCCAAACGGTGCAAGTGTGTAAATCGGTTATTAGCTATAGGGTTTTTTGAACTACTGATTAATAGGTGTAATAAACACACACAAACCCAATTTCACCGATATCTATATAATAATTTGGATCATATGGCAATTTAAGTCTATTTCATAGGTGTCATTTGTATGGGGACTTTGTCTGAACATGCACTGATTTTCGCCAATTTAAATACCGACTCAGAAAGTGATTCTGAGTCGATCGATATAATAAAAAATTCATGTGAGTCCGATCACAAGGGAGATGTGTAAACATATAATAACTAAAGAAAACATCAACATCATATTTTCCAGTGCATAAAAAATAAGTCGATAATGCTGTTTTCTGAAATTCTATTGATGTTTTCTGAAATGCAATTGATGTTTTCTGAAGTTCAATTGATGTTTTCTGAAATTCTATTGATGTTTTCTGAAATTCAATTGATGTTTTCTGAAACTCGAATGATGTTTTCTGAAATTATATTGATGTTTTCTGAAATTCTATTTATGTTTTCTGAAATTCAAGTGATGTTTTCTGAAATTCTATTGATGTTTTCTGTAATTCAATTGATGTTTTCTGAAACTCGAATGATGTTTTCTGAAATTATATTGATGTTTTCTGAAATTCTATTTATGTTTTCTGAAATTCAATTGATGTTTTCTGAAACTCGAATGATGTTTTCTAAAATTATATTGATGTTTTCTGAAATTCTATTGATGCTTTCTGAAATTCAATTGATGTTTTCTGAAACTCGAATGATGTTTTCTGAAATTATATTGATGTTTTCTGAAGTTCTATTTATGTTTTCTGAAATTCAAATGATGTTTTCTGAAACTCAATTGATGTTTTCTGAAATTCAATTGATATTTTCTGAAACTCGAATGATGTTTTCTGAAATTATATTGATGTTTTCTGAAATTCTATTTATGTTTTCTGAAATTCAAATGATGTTTTCTGAAATTATATTGATGTTTTCTGAAATTCAAATGATGGTTTCTGAAATTATATTGACGGTTTCTGAAATACAATTGATGTTTTCTGAAATTCTATTGATGTTTTCTGAAATTCAATTGATGTTTTCTGAAATTCGAATGATGTTTTCTGAAATTATATTGATGTTTTCTGAAGTTCTATTTATGTTTTCTGAAATTCAAATGATGTTTTCTGAAATTCAATTGATGTTTTCTGAAATTCAATTGATGTTTTCTGAAACTCGAATGATGTTTTCTGAAATTATATTGATGTTTTCTGAAATTCTATTTATGTTTTCTGAAATTCAAATGATGTTTTCTGAAATTATATTGATGTTTTCTGAAATTCAAATGATGTTTTCTGAAATTATATTGACGGTTTCTGAAATACAATTGATATTTTCTGAAATTCTATTGATGTTTTCTGAAATTCAATTGATGTTTTCTGAAACTCGAATGATGTTTTCTAAAATTATATTGATGTTTTCTGAAATTCTATTGATGCTTTCTGAAATTCAATTGATGTTTTCTGAAACTCGAATGATGTTTTCTGAAATTATATTGATGTTTTCTGAAGTTCTATTTATGTTTTCTCAAATTCAAATGATGTTTTCTGAAATTCAATTGATGTTTTCTGAAATTCAATTGATATTTTCTGAAACTCGAATGATGTTTTCTGAAATTATATTGATGTTTTCTGAAATTCAATTGATGTTTTCTGAAATTCGAATGATGTTTTCTGAAATTATATTGATGTTTTCTGAAGTTCTATTTATGTTTTCTGAAATTCAAATGATGTTTTCTGAAATTCAATTGATGTTTTCTGAAATTCAATTGATCTTTTCTGAAACTCGAATGATGTTTTCTGAAATTATATTGATGTTTTCTGAAATTCTATTTATGTTTTCTGAAATTCAAATGATGTTTTCTGAAATTATATTGATGTTTTCTGAAATTCAAATGATGTTTTCTGAAATTATATTGACGGTTTCTGAAATACAATTGATGTTTTCTGAAATTCTATTGATGTTTTCTGAAATTCAATTGATGTTTTCTGAAACTCGAATGATGTTTTCTAAAATTATATTGATGTTTTCTGAAATACTATTGATGCTTTCTGAAATTCAATTGATGTTTTCTGAAACTCGAATGATGTTTTCTGAAATTATATTGATGTTTTCTGAAGTTCTATTTATGTTTTCTCAAATTCAAATGATGTTTTCTGAAATTCAATTGATGTTTTCTGAAATTCAATTGATATTTTCTGAAACTCGAATGATGTTTTCTGAAATTATATTGATGTTTTCTGAAATTCTATTTATGTTTTCTGAAATTCAAATGATGTTTTCTGAAATTATATTGATGTTTTCTGAAATTCAAATGATGTTTTCTGAAATTATATTGACGGTTTCTGAAATACAATTGATGTTTTCTGAAATTCTATTGATGTTTTCTGAAATTCAATTGATGTTTTCTGAAACTCGAATGATGTTTTCTGAAATTATATTGATGTTTTCTGAAATTCTATTTATGTTTTCTGAAATTCAAGTGATGTTTTTTGAAATTCTATTGATGTTTTCTGAAATTCAATTGATGTTTTCTGAAACTCGAATGATGTTTTCTGAAATTATATTGATGTTTTCTGAAATTCTATTTATGTTTTCTAAAATTCAAATGATGTTTTCTGAAATTATATTGATGGTTTCTGAAATACAATTGATGTTTTTTGAAAGACAATTGGAAAATGTTTAGAAAAGAACATATCATAATTTTTTCACCAATACAATCATAAGTCACACAGCGTTATCTTCTTCAGCTCACACCGATATGAGTTACGCTGTTTTTGTGATTGTATTGTGAAATAGAAATTTACCCCCCTGCGCGTATAGATGTTTACACATCAAAAAGTGCTCTTTTTTTAGGAACCATGTCTGTTAAAAAAAAACCATCTTTATACCCTCCACACCGCTTTGCGGGGGTATATATAGTGAAAGACTAAAATCTACATGTACACAATATTGCACTGTGTTAGCTTTATATTGCACTGTGTTAGCATTAATATGTCATTTTTATGTTTATGCTGTACACTGAATTATTCATATAAACATAAAAATACGGAAATAATAATTTTGGTTGAATCTGTAAGAGGTTTTAGTGCATTTAATTTTGGAACGTATCATTTTTTATTTTGTATGATTGTGTATGTTTTTAAAAACAACAACGATTTTTCTGTCTTCAAGCATGAAAGTTAAACCCTATATTATATTACTGATTTACGTCACTGTACACTTTTGTCACCTATCGCCATGAAGACGATAAGAATCATTCTTTCACTTGTCTCAAGTGAAATTAAAAAAAAGAAAATAACCCAAAATATTTGCAAATTGCCAACACTTATTAACACAAAATGACTTATCAAGAACACTTGACAACTCAAATTAGCATATTTCTTTATAAAAATCAGCAACAACAAGAACAACAACGAGAAAAAAAGGGGAATATATTAAAATACACAATAAATGTATGTTAGCACATCAAGAATTTCTCCATAAACAAATGATGATTATCTTATAAAATATCATGTGTCATTTACACAAACATTTTTTGGTTTCTTTTTTGTTTGTTTTGTTTAAATCATTGATTAATATAAATTCATACTTCATTCGTACAGAGCGAAAAGTAATTTAAACGGATATTATGTAAATTTGCTTTAAAGGCTTATTGCAGTTGAAGAATGTCATGATAAAACATAAGAATTTGACAGTTTTTTTTAAAGTACTTCTTACGGAAAAATTACAAGTGTTAGGGGGTAAAAGAAAACTGTTTTGTTGTTTTACTGTTTTGTCTGAAGAGCCAAACAACGACTAATAACAATTGTTTCATTATTCTATTATTGTTGTAAATATTGTACAATAACAATGTCATTGTAAACTCATTAATCATGTGACATTGTATAATACTTAGCAACAATAACAGGAGGAAACCTTTAATTTTTAAACAGTTTTTGCTGCTGTTAATTTTACCAAATGCAAGTGTCTTAAGGTCATTGTTTGCAGAAAAACGCCCTCGAGTATAGAAATCCCAGAAAGAAAAGGAAAAAGTTAAAAGTCGTGACTAAACAAAAGATGATGCTGAGAATAAAAACAATGAAAGAGTAAGTGCCGCATCTTTCTCTGCCGTATATATTTGCATATGGTTGTAGTGACAAGGGGATTATTGGCTCAGTGAATGTAATTTTTATTAAATGATCTTCTTCGGTCTTAATTATGGCATTCTATATGGAAAATATTGAAAAATTTGCATATAAACTTGGCCAAATACTTAATATACAACAAATATTTTTGAGGCCATTTGGAGGGCAGCCGCAGATCGTGTTATAGAACAAAAAAAAAAAAAAAAAAAAATTAGTGGTGCAAAAAGGTAACAGATTTTTCGTACTTCATCCCACGAAACCATATACAAATTAGGTACCATATGAAAGGTAGTTGCAAGGCCTATCCCATAGAATATAAGATATGGACAATCATATTTAAATGCTCGTGGAATGCTAGGTGGTTTGTTGTTGTGGTGCCTTTTATATTTCGGGATTGGGCAACCCTGGTGCTGTCATCCGGCAACTATAGTAAAGTTTTTGCAAATATATGTACGCACTCAGAACGTTTTGACATACGAACGCTATTTGTGTTGTTTACAATAACTTGAAAAATTCATATCGGCACAAAAAATGGAATTAAATCGTGAACATTTTCGTGCGATTATTTTTTACAACTTTCGACGTGGATTAAATCAACAACAGTGCATCTATGAACTCAATTCGATTTTTTGCGAGGAAGCACCATTAAGCACCAGTGTTGATCGATGGTCTCGTGAAGGCTGTGCAAAATCGGTTGTTGTTCCGAAAAATATTGATTCTGTGCATGAACTGATACTGCAAAATACTGATAAAGCTCATTTTTGATCACCATATTCTCTATAATATAGTTGAAATAGGTATTTACTTTCAAATGAATAATATAATTTTAAAATCGGAAACCATAAAAAGATGATTTTTGACCGCTTTCTCTAAATATGTGCTAGAGAGCGCCAGCTTATGAAGGGCTCTTAATAGATTTTCTACTCCAATGGTAGTTGAATTTAAAGGTTAAATATCGGAAACTGATTATCTTCCCCAAAATTTTATAATATTGAGTTGAAATGATACATAACCATTTGTTTGCCAGTAGTCTTCGGAGAAATAATAAAACTAGCCGCCGAAGACGGATCGTTCTCCATCACGACAATGCGAGCTCGCACACAACGGCTCAGACAAGGGACTGTTTGAGCACTCAAAACATCGATTTGGTGAGTCATCAGTCATATAGTAATGATTTGGAACCCAATGACTTCTTTTTATTCCCGAACATAAAAAATAAATTGTGAGGCCAGCATTTTTCGAAACCTGGTTCGTTCAAAATCCATGTTTTGGGGCTACCTCAATCGAAATGGAAGAAGTGTTTCGAAAATTGATTTACACGTACAAAAAAGTGTATTGTTCTTCATGGAGAATATTTTGAAAAGTAATCAAGCCATTTACGATGATAAATATTTAGTTGTCTTTTCTAATCCCGAAAAATAAATGTTTTCACTACAACAGAACTATGTACGATTTGATTTAAAATGTATGTGAGAACATACCATTTTATTATTCATTTCAAAGTAAAAAAAAACATTTTTATGATATTTAGAAATAAATAAGGTCCATAATTATTCCTTGTGGTCAAATGTATACAAAATTTTACCAATATAAACTTAAATAGCAAATAAACAAAAGCAATTTAATTGCTGATCAAAATAATAGGTACATTTCAATATTACTTGTAAATTAATAACGAAATTATTTTTAATTTTTTTTAAAGTTAATTTTAAACAAGTAAGAAAATTATAGTCGGTCTAGACCGACTATACGATACCCTATACCATGCGTTCAGATACCATATCTATCAGGCCCAACTAACTGGATATAGAAACAAGTAAGAAAATTATAGTCGGTCTAGCCCGACTATACGATACCCTATACCATGGTTAAGAGACCCTATCTCTTCAGTCCAAATAATTGGATATAGCAAATATGCATAAACCAAATTTGAGTGGCTTTTTTATTAATTTTTTTGCTGCAGATATGAAAAAGTTCATATCGGATGCTATATCTATATAGGGACTAGGTCCAAAAATGGACCGATCCTGATCATGTTTGGTAAAGTCTCTAGTACTTTGCAAAAATATATACAAACAAAATTTGAGAAGAATCAGTGCAATATTTTTGTTTTTTAATGGATTTAAGTGAAGATCGGGAAGCAGCTCTATATGGGGTCAAAGGGATCATTTTTGGACTACTCATTAATGGATGTAATGAACGCATACAAACCCAATTTGAGTAAGATCTATATGACAATTTGGATCTTATGGCAATTTATGTCGATTTCATATGGGTAATTTGTATGGGGGCTAGGTCTGAACATGGACCGATTCTCACCAATTTCAATAGCGTTCATCCCATGGCCGATAAAAGATTACATACCAAATTTCATCAAAATATATTCATATTTGCGACCTGCAGTTTGATTACAAGCTTTACATGGACACACAGACGGACGGACGGACGGACGGACGGACGGACATTGTTAAATCAACTCAGAAAGTGATTTTGATTCGATCGGTATAATTAAAGATGGGTCTAGGTCAAATATTTTTGGTTGTTACAAACAGCAGCACAAAGTCATTATACCCAAACCACATAGTGGTATAGGGTATAAAAAGATTATTATGGAGTATGACCGCCTCTATTTTGTACCATTTTCTTCATTATGTTTGGTATACTGAATATAAGTTTTTATCATGTTTCTGGTGTAATGCCTTCTGCGTTTTCTCCCATAAATCTTGTTTTTTCTAAAAACTTCCTTTGACATTGTTTGTTTTAAGGGCACCCCAAAGATTTTTTTTACGGGGTTTAAGTCATGTAGATTGGCTAGGCCAGCTTATAAACCCCCTAAGCAATGGTTTTATTCTCTTGCATAAGGAAGCATAACATCATGCAAAATTTTTCTATACCTCACAGCATTCCTCGTATTTTTTATTCGATATATTGGGCTTACCCCATTCCATGAGAAGCATCCCCAGAGAATTGAACGATCCGCTGATAATCGTTTCCGAGCAAATTTATTTTGTTTCGTCATTCCAACGGTTATTACGCCACTTTTTTCGCCTTCACTTCCACCCCAAGTTAAATGTTTATTGGAAAAATTTAACCCCATAGTTATATTTATACCCTATACCACTATGTGGTTTGGGTATAATGACTTTGTGCTGCTGTTTGTAACAACCAAAAATATTTGACCTAGACCCATCTTTAATTATACCGATCGAATCAGAATCACTTTCTGAGTTGATTTAACAATGTCCGTCCGTCCGTCCGTCCGTCCGTCCGTCTGTGTGTCCATGTAAACCTTGTAATCAAACTGCAGGTCGCAAATATGAATATATTTTGATGAAAATTGGTATATCAGCTTTTATCGGCCATGGGATGAACGCTATTGAAATTGGTGAGAATAGGTCCATGTTCAGACCTAGCCCCCATACAAATTACCCATATGAAATCGACATAAATTGCCTTAAGATCCAAATTGTCATATATAACTTACTCAAATTGGGTTTGTATGCGTTCATTACATCCATTAATGAGTAGTCCAAAAATGATCCCTTTGACCCCATATAGAGCTGCTTCCCGATCTTCACTTAAATCTATTAAAAAACAAAAATATTGCACTGATTCTTCTCAAATTTTGTTTGTATATATTTTTGCAAAATACAAGAGACTTTACCAAACATGATCAGGATCGATCCATTTTTTGGCCTAGTCCCTATATAGATATAGCATCCGATATGAACTTATTCATATCTGCAGCCAAAAAAATTAATAAAAATCCCACTCAAATTTGGTTTTTGCTTATTTTCTATATCCAGTTAGTTGGGCCTAAGAGATAGGGTTTCTAAACGCATGGTATAGGGTATCGTATAGTCGGTCTAGACCGACTATAATTTTCTTACTTGTTTCCTTTTGCATGAGTGGCACTTCTATTGCTATTCTGCCGAGTATATTGACTTCCAGAAGACGTCGGCGAACAGTTGTAGGAGAGTTAAACGGGTCCTATTTTGTGGCTTTCTGTAGTTGGTATTCATTTTAATGCGGTTTGGGCAAAGTTAACGGAACGCCCCAAGCTTTTTGATATTTCTCATAATGTTTTTTTTTTCCTTTTTTAAGTTTTTAGCGATCCTTCGATCATCATAAGAGCAATGCTTTTTTCTGCCCATTATCATAAAAAATCTTAAATCAGGTTTCAAATACAAATTAGTTAAAACACATTTTAAGCCTAAAAGAGGTTTGTTAAAAATTCATAATCAGTATTTTAAGTATTAAATGTTTT
This sequence comes from Cordilura impudica, assembly GCA_963682025.1. NCBI lineage: Eukaryota > Metazoa > Arthropoda > Insecta > Diptera > Scathophagidae > Cordilura > Cordilura impudica. Next base: position 129,321,349 of record OY821517.1, read on the forward strand.
AACGTTTTATTAAACTCTATGATGGCAACACTATATTTTTTAATTATCACTTGAGTCGTAATGATGCAAAACCATGGTTATTAATTCATACGGTATTCGTATCTATAATTTTTTTTGCCGTGTGTGAGAAAAATATTGTTCTTATAGGGAAAAAAAAAAATGATAAACTTATATATTAAATAAATGAAGAAAAACCGTCAAAACATAATGATTTATGTGGTGATTTTATTGCAGATTAAAAAAGTATTAAAATAATCAGTTTTATTTTATTTGTTTTGATTGTTTACACAACACTATGTTTTTTTTTTTGTTCTATTATCATTACAAATTAAAAATATTCCTTTTAATATACACAATTGACTTAATTAAGTTATTTTAATAATTTGTGTAAATACTTTGATTGATATGGATAACGAAAGCTTTCTAAGCGCACGCGTTCCTTATCCGGAATATAAAAAGTCGATTTTGTGTTGTAAATTTTCTTTTTATGATCATTTGAGATTTCGGTAATAGTTTCTATTGTAAACAAAATACAATTAAAACATAAAATTTTGTCAATAAAAATAGTTCTTACCAATTCCATTAATCAATTATAACGTGTCCATTATATATTAAAAATCAACTAACTTCTTTCGATTGAATGACAATGAAAACAAACACAAAGCAGAAACACAAATCCATTTTAAAATAGGTTTAAAATAGGGTCGAACCAATTTATTTACACAAGGTTTAAAATAGCTATTTTAAGCTAATTATGAATACAATTTTATCCATTTATTTATTTAAAGTCTATGGAATTACAAATGTCCTTACAGACTAACATATTTAGTGTATAAAATACATATAACAAATAAAATAATAACGATTTAATTATTTAGGTATAGAATAATTTTACGTTTCAAAGATTCTTTATTTTCGGACAAATCTATGATGTGGTAAATTCCATTAAATTGCTCACACAACCGGCGAAATGGATCATTATATGCATAGTTAAATCGAAAATAATTAATATTTAAGAACTTAAAGTTTCTTGTAGTTCTCGATGGTATATTAATTTGAATTCTACTTAAGAAGTAATTGGAGTCAATGCCTCCATGGAATAAACTGAATAGATAGGAATTGCTAAGCATTGTTCTACGACTTTTCAGTGTCGGTAACTTGATTAGAGCAAGTCTGGATTCATAAGAGGTTAAGGCACGGGAACTCCAACCAAGTCCACGTAGACAGAATAAAAGAAATTGTTTCTGGACAGATTTGACGAAATTTTTATGAATAATGTAACAAGGATCCCATATTATAGAACCATAGTCCAGGATGGGACGAACCAGAGATGTATATAGCTGGATCAGAAAATTCTTTACTCCATCGCTTCATAAATCTAAGAACGCCATAAGCTTTGTTTATTGCTGAAGATTATGTGGACGAAAATTTAATCAATGATCTAAAAAATTGCCAAGATCTGAGAATGTATCAACGGATTCCAATTCATTTTCATTCACAAAATAACTAGTATTACATCCGTAAAAGGACATATGTTTGCATTTTTTTATATTGAGCTCCATAAGGTTTACATTGCACCATCCACAAAAATTACTTAAATCGGATTGTAGCAAAAAATGTTTATAGTAATATTGAAGAGAGGAAAATAGTTTGACATCATCAGCATATAAGAGAACTTTAGAGTGTTGAATAACAGAAGGGAGATCATCTATATATATAAAATTCATTTTCTGTTTGTTTGTTTGTTTGTTTGTTTGTTTGTTTGTTTGACCGCTATACAAATTTTTATTTTTCAACGGATTTTCCTGAAATTTTGTACACACGATCTCTATACCCCAGGAAAGGTCGCCATATACTTTTTACCGGCCACGCCTACTTTTACGCCCACTTTTTATATAAAATTCATTTTCTGTTTTATTCATATTTGTTCACTATACAAATTTTTATTTGTTAACAGATTTCTCTGAAATTCGGTACACACGATCCCTGTACTCCAGCTAAGGTCGCCATGTACTTTTTGTCGACCACGCCTACTTTAACGCCCACTTTTTGTATACAATTCATTTTCTGTTTTTTGGTATATTTGTTCGCTATACAAATTTTTATTTTTCAACGCATTTCTCTGAAATTTGGTACACACGATCTTTGTACCCCAGACCAGGTCACCGTGTGATTCTTGCGGCCACACCTACTTTTACGCCCACTTTTTGTGTACAATTCGTTTTCTGTTTTTTGGTATATTTGTTTGCTATACAAATTTTTATTTTTCTACGGAATTCTCTAAAATTTGGTACACACAATATCTGTACTCCAAGAAAGGTCGCCATATGTTTCGTACCGGCCACGCCTACTTTTACGCCCACTTTTTGTATACAATTCATTTTGTTTTTGGTATATTTTTTCGCTATACATATTTTTATTTTTCAACCGATTTCTCTGAAATTTGGTACACACGATCTCTCTCCTCCAGGGAAAGTCGACATATTCTTCGTACCGGTCACGCCTACTATTACGCCTACTTTTTGTATACAATTCATATTCTGTTTTTTGGTACATTTGTTCGCTACACAATTTTTTTTAGCGGATTTCTCTGAAATTTGCTACACACGATCTCTGTAGTCCAGAGAGTTCGCCATATGATCCTTGCCGGTCACGCCTACCTCTACGCCCGCTTTTTATACAAAATTAATTTTCTGTTTTTTGTATATTTGTTCACTATAGAAATGTTTATTTTTCAAGGGATGTCTACAGGCCACGCCTACTTTGCGCCAACTTCTATGTATATAAAACTTATTTTTTCCTTTTATTGGTTTCTTTATTTGATTGCTATAAAAACTTTTATTTTTCAATGGCTTTCTTCGAAATTTAGTACATATTCAAGGGAAGGTCGCTATATGATTTTTACCGACCATGCCTACTTTTACGCCCAATTTTCTCATAAAATTCATATTTTGTTGTGTGGTATATTTCTTCCCTATAAAAATTTGTACTTTTCAATGGATTTCTCTGAAATTTGGGTTACACGGAAATAACTACACGGTCAACAAATTCCCCAAACTTAAAAAAAGGTACCCAAAAGAAATGAACAAATTCCTCATTTATTTTTAATCGAAATAAAAAACGAACTTACTCCCCAAATTCATTCTTAAATTTTTACATATTTTTATTTAATGAATTTTGTTAAATATTTATTTTAGTAAACATTTGCATACTGCTCTCAATATATGTCCAACAATAAGTGCATTTAAAATGAGTATTCTTTTCAAAATAAGTTGGCAACAGCTGCGCGGCACCACACGTGTGGTTGCCAAACGCGCGGAAGCGGCGCGCGGCGCGCGGCGTGCGACCGCGGACTCGGACGCGACGGGTGCGGACGCGACGCGCTCTCGGAACACAGCTCACCTAAAATATCGCAATGCTCTAAAAAGTATGTTTTAGGAATTAAAATAAGTTAACGAGAACTAAGCGGAGGCACGGGTAGTAGCTGCGATAAAGCGGCGCGAGGCGCGCGGACGCGACGCGCTCGCGGAACACAGCTCAGCTAAAATATCGATCGCGGACTCGGACGCGACGGATGCGCACGCGACGCGCTTTCGGAACACAGCTCAGCTAAAATATCGCAATGTTCTAAAAAATATGTTTTAGGAATTAAAATAAGTTAACGAGAACTAAGCGGAGGCACGGGTAGTAGCTGCGAGGAAGCGGCGCGAGGCGCGCGGACGCGACGCGATCGCGGAACACAGCTCAGCTAAAATATCGCAATGATCTGAAAAATATATTTCGGCGCTTAAAATAAGTTGACAGCAACTGCGCGGCAGCACGGGTGTGGCTGCCAAACGCGCGGCGCGCGACCGCTGACTCGGACGCGACGGATGCGCACGCGACGCGCTTTCGGAACACAGCTCAGCTAAAATATCGCAATGCTCTAAAAAATATGTTTTAGGAATTAAAATAAGTTAACGAGAACTAAGCGGAGGCACGGGTAGTAGCTGCGAGGAAGCGGCGCGAGGCGCGCGGACGCGGACGCGACGGATGCGGACGCGACGCGCTCTCGGAACACAGCTTACCAAAAATATCGCAATGATCTGAAAAATATTTTTTGGCGATTAAAATAAGTTGACAACAACTGCGCGGTAGCACGGGTCTGGCTGCCAAACGCGCGGAAGCGGACGCGACTCGCTCGCGGAACACAGCTTAGTGAAATGTCGTATGATAAATTTTATCTACGTATGTGAAATAATTACCTGTTGATCAAAATAGGCCACACATATACTATAAGCAGTTGCTTAAAGAAACCTTGCGACACAATATTAAACGTCGCATTAGTCTTTCATTTCTGAAACTTGAATTTGACGTCTCTGCTCAATGGTGATCACTTATTGAATGAATTAATTCAATTTTTAAAAGTTTTGATTCCTTTAATTTGCGGCCCATTCCGTTATATTTGATGTTTATAAATAAACTAAAAAAAAAAACTTAAAGCGGTTTCGCACCTTATTTTTGACGCATTTTTGCTGCAGCATCTTATAAAAAACTTCTAAATTAAAAAACCAAAAACTTTTTAATTGAAATATAAAATGAATTTATATGGATTTGAATTTATATGGATATGAATTTGTATGGGCAATACAAATTTTTGGGGAGAAAGTTCATTTTATTGAGGAATTTGTTAATTGGGGACTAAGTACTCAGCGCCTGGTAAGCATAGTGAACCATTTTTCAAGTCAAAGGCCTTTTCATCCCGGGTAAGACCGGGTAAAAACAGCTAGTTGATAAATAAAGTAAAAAGTACTGGACCAAGATGACTTCCTTGTGGAACACCAGAAAACATTTCGATTTTTTTAGAGAACGCATTTCTAAATTTAACCCGCTGAAATCTGTTTGTTAAATAACATTTCAATCAGAAAACTAAAGAATTACTGAAACCCATAGAATTCAGCTTGTATATTAATAAATCATAATTCACCTTATCAAAGGCTTTACTAAAGGCGGTGTAAATTACATTGGTTTGCATACGATCTCTAAAGCCGTCATTTATAATTGTAGTGAGTTCCAGAACGTTGGTGATTGTAGAACGAGATTTACGAAAGCCGTGTTAATATGGAGAAAGTATGGATGAAACTTGATGAGATAACGAGTCTGTTATAATTTTTTCTAAAGGTTTAGGGATTGCACTCAATTTTGCGATGCCTCTGTAGTTAGACACATTGGTCAATCTGTCTAACTACAGAGGCATCGCAAAATTGAGTGCAATAAGGTCTTATTGGCTGATTTATATAAAGGGATGATATAAGATTCCTTCCATAGAGATGATAAAGATCCTGTACGCAAGGACTGATTAAAAAGTATTGTTAGTGGATAGGACAGGGAGTCAGCACAGTGCTTAAGAATATTATTTTTCAGTGTTTTCATGTTACTCAAAACAGTGATGTTGTTAAGATAATTGACATTTATTATCGAAGAAGAAGCTTCAATGTTTGCTTAAAATGGATTTGAGATGTTGTTTAAAATTTTTATGAATACGGCTGTTAGTATTGCATTAAATGTCTTAAATTAACAAATTTTTTACCACTTTATATGCAACAATAAAAATAATTGGAAAAGATATCTTTTAAATTGAACAAATTAGGAAGAACCGTGCTTGTACTTATGATCAGTTGATTTTGGCATTTTTATAAACGCTTAATTGCCAAAAAATAAATATTTTTGCAATTGATAACATTGTCACATAGAGAAATTTGCAGTGTTGTCATTTTAGCATTTTAGTTGCTAGATATAGCAACTTTTTTTTGTCGCTTAGCATCCAAAATTTATGAAAAGATGCTAGATGCTAACTTAGCATCCTTTATTAATAAAAAGTTGCTTTTAGCATCTTTTTTTTTTTGATTTTTTTTTCATTATTTTTGAATATATAATTTTAATGGTATTGATATGTTTTAATTTCTCAAAGTGTAATACGAGAAATTTGTGTACTACTCCACTCCACTCTTACCAAGTGCAAAAAAATATAATTGCATTAAAAAAATGCCAAAATTTTCAATACAAAACACATTAAACCCGGTAAAAAAACCGATAATCAATATATTTGAAGAGTTTAAATTTAGATCATCTGTAACAGAGAAAATTCAAATCCAATTGAGTTATATCACAAAACAATATTGGGATACAGCACTGAATATAACCTCTTTATGGATTGAAGTTAACAAAAATTCTATTGGCGAAAGTCCATTTAAAGAGCTATCCACATTTGTATTGTCTTTATTAGTTTTGAACGGAGTTCAACGTTCGTTTAGTTTAATGGCTTTAGTTAAAAGCAAACTTTGCAACAGAATAAAATCCGAGTTGTTACGTTCTGTAATACGTATAAAAGAAGGTTTGAAATTGAAAAATGGGTGCTGTTACACTTACAATCTACCGAGCGATGTCGTTGATAAAAGTCGACCGTCAGAAAAATTTCAGAGCCAAGAAGAACTAGAAGATGTAGATATTACAGAAATATTAGTTTCCATAAACCAATTACTCCAATATACTCGTATTTTTGATAATGAAAATTTTGTTATATATGAAACTAAAAACAAATCTCTCTAAAATTAAAAATATCTAATTTAAAATTTAAAAAAACTCAGTTTGATGTTTAAAGAAATTACAGATGAAATTCAAAATAATTTTATTTAAAATTTTACAAATATAAACCGAAACTTATGTTATATATTAATTTTTCCATTTAAAAACCAAAGAATTAATTAATAAGTACTTAATTTCTCAATCAAAAGGTAATGAAATTTAAAAAAAAAATTAGCATCTTTTATTTTGACTCCAGTACGTTTTAGCATCTTTTTTTTTGCAATTTAGCATCTTTTCAATTTCAAATTATGGCAACACTTGAAATTTGCAAATAATTTTAATTAATTGGGAATTGCCAGATATTACCATTTCAATATTTATAACCTTATAATAGGTACATTATAGTGATAATAGGTGTATTTAAACTTTTTTCGATAGACTGGCTAATTTGTGTTTTAGCCGAGTTCTCCCGAAGAGACCTCTTATATTCGGTGGTGGCACCGTGCATAAAATATAAGCAATGCGCAAGAATGATATAATTATTCTATCATTCATGAGGGTATCAATAATTTGATTTTTATGACAACATAACCAATGTGAACAAAATAACTTTTGTCCAAGCAAAAATCGCAAAACAGTACCCCAAAGGCTATATAAGGCACTAAATTAGATATCAATTAAAAGTCCTATAAATTTTTTATACTAGCAGATTCGAATTTCGAGTGCAATTTCTGGGCAACTTTATTTCTCAACTTAGCCAATTTACAAACCAACACTTTATGGGTTTATTATTATTGTGAATAAAGATAACAAACTCATAAACAAACACATTAACAAATTTAATAAACACAGACATATCATATGTATAATTTTATTTATGTGTTAGTAACAATTTTAAATGCAATTTACTCAAAATAAAGAAAAAAAATTAAAAATCTGTAAATCTGGTGAACAGCTAAAAATAAATACCTTTCAATTAATATACGGTTGGTCAAAATCGGAATAAAACGGTAGAACAAAAAATCGATCACAAGAAGTCGCCTAGCCTATTAATATTATAGATTTACAATATCTATATATATAAAATTGAATGTGTGTTTGTTTATTTGTTTGTTTGTTTGTTTGTGTGTACCTTATAGGAGACCAAACCTCTGGACCGATCTTCCTGAAATTTTCACAGCATTTAACTGGGACTCTGGCATGATTAATAGGGTACTTTTTTTTCGACCACGCCCACTTTTACGCCCACTTTTTTAAAATTATGTAATTGCTCCCATATAGTTTTTAACAGATTTACTTCAAATTGCATACACGTTATACTCCAGGCGAGGTAGAAATAAATATTTCTTACGACACGCCCCTTTCACGCCCCTTTTCACGCCAAATTTTGTTTGAAAATTTTAAACTTTTTGTTCTCTGTACAAATTTGTTCCTTCCAACGGATTTTTTTTATTTGGTAGTATATTGCTCTTAATACTGTTAGCGTCGCCATATAACTATGAACCACGCCCACATCACCGCCCCCTTTTTTTAATTCAGATATTTACTTATACCACTAACAATGTTTGCTATACAAAATACTTTTTTTGTAATATGTATTTACCTAAAGTTTTATACACTTTTTATCTACAGGTAAGGTAGCCATACATTTTTTTATTACCAAATCCCCCCTTTTCGTCCCATTTTACCTTAAATTATAATTAATCTGCTTTCAATCTGTATATATATAAAAACGTTGGTGCATTTGTTTGTAACGAACGATCTCCGGAACCATAAGAGCTGTCGAGGTAAGATTTGCACCATAGGTTTGATTCGAGCTCTTCTGTGTTTTTTTTAGTTTTAACCCCTTAGCTGGCGTTGGGGTCAAGTTATAAACAAAATTCTTATTTTCAACGCGATTGGACTGCAATTCAGAATGTATGTATGTTTCGTCATAAGAAATTTTTGATTGTGTAAATGGACCCGGTAGGTGGCGCTGGGGTAAAGTTATTCGAATATTCTTATTTACGGTGCGATTTTAATGAAACTAAGAATGTACATATATGTATGTTAGATGATGCCAAACATTTTTTATTAGTCCCGGTAGATGGCGCTGTCATTCGAAAAATAATGAGTTGTCAAATTAATATAAATTTTATAAGTTACAAAATTCACAAACGTTTTTATATATAAATATTCTACATTATTGCATGGTGGTCGTAGAGCTCATTAAGCACTCAAATCACCGTTAAACATACAAACAAATGAGAATGCCGTCTGTAATATCAAAAAACATTCCAGTATGGCAAAAGTTCTGCAAAAATGCATTATTATTATTTGGGATGAATGTACCATGGCTCACAAACATTCCTTAGAAGCATTACATAGAACTTTAAAAGATTTGAAAGGCAATGAAAGACTTTTTGGTGGAGCTCTCATTTTATTATCTGGAGATCTTCGTCAAACATTGCCACTCATACCAAAATCAACCTATGCTGACGATATAAATGCCTGCTGAAAATCATCAACATTATGGAGTAGTGTTCAAACTATAAAATTAACAACAAACATGCGAGTACGATTACAAAATGATCCAATGGCTGACCAATTTTCAAAACAACTACTTTATCTTGGCAATGGTAAAATCAATATTCACCCAACCAGTCAAACTATTAAAATATCCACAAGATTTTTGTCAATTTATATCGTCAAACGATGAATTAATTGAAAATGTATTCCCCGACATTCAAAATCAATATCGTAACCATGATTGGTTAAGTGAAAGAGCTTTTTTCCCCGCAAAAATGTCAATGTCGATGACGATAATATTAGTGTTGTTATTCAGGACATAATTCATTGTGAAACGTTTTCTTTGAAATCTCTGGATAGTGTTGTTGAAAAAAATAAAGCAGTCAATTATCCAATAGAATTTTTGAATTCACTGGATGTGCCCGGTCTACCGCCACATTTATTAAAATTAAAAGTTGGTTCTCCAATAATTTTGCTACGTAACCTCAACGCTCCGAGACTATGTAATGTAACCAGGTTAATTGTTGAGAGAATAATGGCCAATGTTATTGAGGCCACAATTCTCAAAGGCAAATTTAAAGAATAACATGTTTTGCTGCCAAGAGTTCCTATGATTCCTACCGACACACCGATAACATTCAAAAGATTGCAATTTCCGATCAGATAGGGCTTTGATCATTAATAAATCTCAATGATAATCATTGCAAATATGTGGTTTGGACTTCGAAAACAGTTGTTTTTCCCACGAACAACTATATGGGGCATGTTCCCGTGTCGGAAAGCCAGAAAATTTATTCATTTACTGTGAGAATAATGAAAGTAAAAATATTGTTCACTCTTTAGCATTACTATAATAGAAATATATTGGTCATTCTTATATGTTACAATAAATATTTATTTTCACTTTCATAAAAAAACATGGTTTTTCTTTAACAGTTTTCAATTAATATTAACATATGCACAAACATTTTTTTTATATAGGTGTATACAGATTCTAACTAAAATAAAAAAATTCATTGAGGGCAAAACAACGTTTGCCGGGTGCAGCTAGTTATTTATAAATGCTGATTTATATATTATTTCTTAAAAATAATATTTCAGCTAACTAGAAAATAAATTTTAAAGAGTTCAAGACATCGTCTTTTCTTACTTAGTTAATTATACCAGCAGATTCCAGCCCTAGAAATTCGAGTGCAAATTCTACAAAATTTTATTTTTTCATTAAATAAAGACTCTAAAAATATGCTAATCAGTTATAGCCAATTTACACATCAATACAAAAAACAAACTCATTTTAATTACAAACACATTAACAGATTTAGTAAGCATACACATGGCATTGTATAATTTTATGTATGTGTTAGTAGCAAATTTAAATGCAATTTACTCAAAATAAAGGCAAAAGTTTAAAAATCTGCAAATCTGCGAAACGGCTAAAAAGAAATACCTTTCAATTAATATACGTTTGATCAAAATCGGGATAAAACGGTAGAACAAAAAATTGATCACAAGAAACCGCCTAGCCTATTAATATTATAGATTTACAATATTATTTATAAATGCTGATTTATATATTTACAAACTTTTATTGGAGATACAAATTAAGCAAAAAACCTATTTGATTTTTTTATACCAAATTTATCCTAAATACATAAATATCTACGATAAGCTATGTATATGTACTTTAGGGTGGGTCAAATTGTAGGGGGTCAAAAAAATATCCATGGGTTCATTGCGATTCTGGCACTATGGGCCATAACAAGTATATTTGCGCAAGGAACCAAACCTCTAAAATCGTTTTCGAGCCTGCCAAAATTTCGATGAAACTATTTTCATGATATTTTCCATAATAGTCATTCAAATGTAAAATGTATACCGGGGTTTTTGGGTCGGGAAATCCATTTTTCACATTTATTTTTATTTTTAACAGCCGCCAGGGGGCGTTTTTATGCATTTTTGTGGATTTTTTCACCTTTTTGGGGAAAATTTAAGAAATTATTGCTCAAATCGATGAATCTTTGACTTTCCCATATCTGAAACAACTCAAAATACTTAGCGCGTTTTTTTTTATTTTATGTTTTTGTAGACTTTTCTAGATTAGGCTTTTAAGGTCATTATATTTCTTCAAATTAAATAAAAGATTATTTATTCATTTTTCCATCCGACATTTCGTTGGATATTCCCAACATTTTCAAGGATATTTTTATTAGATCTGGCAACATTATATGAAAACATAAAGAGACAATAGTTTTAATAACAACAATAAACTTTGGTCTTAGAACACTATACAGACTTACATTTAATCTTTCGTCAATTACATTTAATTTTAATTACAAATTTTTTTTTTTTTTTTTTTAATTAATCAACACTCAGGGGATGTCCCCTACAGATGCAGTGCATTGTGTTGATCTTAGGAAAATAGGTTATAGGAAGGAGGAAAGAGGGAGTAGTGTGTTAATTTTTTTTTTTACATAAACACAACATAAAACACAAATTAATTTAACAAAACAAATGTAAAAATAAAGCAAAATTTTTTTAAATATTATAGTATATATTCTAAACCTAGTATCACAGTTGAAATCAATAACTTAACTAAACAATAACAATAGAATAACTTGCATTTGTTTTGTCTTTGTCTTCTTTTAAATTTATTGCACTATGTTGTTTTTGTTGTATTCTCAAGCTCTCTAAGACATAGCGTTTGCTTTCTCTTAATTCTTGTCTAATATTCGTACATTGTTTAGATCAGCATTATGTTTGTTTTCGATGCAATGTTGTGCTAAAGTTGTCGTTAATTTTTCTTTTCGAATGTCTGCTTCGTGTTCACTTATTCTTGTGCCTAAACTTCTTTTTGTCGTCCCTATATAAATTTTAGCAAAGTTTTCTCCTCCTCCGTCAATGCATTTCATTTCATACACAACATTGATCTGCTCAGTTTTTTCAATTTTTGTTTTTGTTTGTGTGAATAACGATCGAATTGTATTATTTGGTCTGTGAGCTAATTTTACATTTTTATCATCTATTATTTGTCTAATTTCTTTACTCCCTGTTAATTTGGGCATATAGGGTAGGCTGAAAAATTTGGGGTTGCCAGATGTGTTTTTTCGTCTGTTTATTTCCCGGTTTTTGATTTTTGGATTAAATTATTTATCATGTGAATTGGATAACTGTTGTCGGCTAGGATTTCCCTGATTTTGTTTAAATTTTTGTGAATAAATCTCTTATTGCTTAACTCTGTGACTTTTGTGATTAAGTTTACCGCTGTATTTGTTTTTTGGTTCATTGGTTGTGTAGAGTGAAAATTTATTATACGTCCAGATGTGATTGTTTCTGTATACCAATCCGTTATAATTTTGTTGTTGTTTCTAATAATTCTCATATCCAAATATAGTATGGATCCATTTTCCTCCCTTTCTATTGTGAATATTAGTTTTTTATGGTAGTCATTAAACTTTTTTAGAATATGTTCTTCGTCCTTTTTCTTTATTATTGCAAATAAATCGTCCACGTACTTAGTAATAAGTTTTATATTTATATTTTCCTTCCGCAAATCATCTATTGTTTCTTCCAATAGTGTGTCTAAGACATTGTCCGCTATGGTTGGTGACAGCGAGTTACCCATAGGCATGCCATATGTCTGGTTGTAAAAAATCCCATTATATATAAAATAGTTGTTGTCATTTAAACAAAATTGTAATAATTTCAGAAATTGCGTTCTTGGTATCTTCGTATGTTTTTGTAGAGTTGTCCATTGTGCCATTATATTATTTATCGCGAAATGAATTGGGATGTTGGTGAATAGTGACACCACGTCTAGTGATATAAGTATTTCATCTTCATCCAAATTTATGTGGTCAAATTTGCGTTTTAAATCTAGAGAGTTTTTTATATTATATTTTTCCAATATAATATTTTTTAAAATTCCGCCTATATGTTTGGAAAGACTGTAGCATGGTACCTCAATCGAGGGCGAAATAGGGCGTAACGGTATTTCTGGCTTATGTATTTTTAGCAATCTATATAACCTTAGTGCTGTGGCTGAGTTAGAAATTAATTTGACTTTTTCGTACTTTTTGTTTATAAAGGGTCCGCCATCTAACGTTTTTTTTCAACTAGTGCTTATTTCGTGAATGGCACAGCATATTCTCTTAAGGAGAATACGATCAAATGGTACACGGACGGGTCAAAGACCGGAAATGGAAAAGGGGCGGGAGTCTTTGGGCCTAGAACCAAATACTACGAATCAATGGGAATGCACACGAGTATTTTCCAGGCGGAAATTTATGCCATCGATAGATGTGCACAGATTAACTTAAATAGAAAGTACAAAAGACAGGACATAACCATATTATCAGATAGTCAAGCTGCTATTCGAGCACTAGGCTCCTACGTAATAAACTCTAAGTTAGTATGGGACTGTCTGCAAAGACTGAACGGGCTAGGCAGACACAATAAGGTCAGCCTCTGTTGGGTCCCAGGACATATTGAGATTCGGGGAAATGAGCAAGCGGATGAGCTTGCCAGAAAGGGAGCTACCACAAAGCTAATGGGGCCGGAACCGTTTTGTGGAATAGGAAAAGGAAAAGGAGTATGGGAAGGCGTACTCAAAGAATGTGAGAATCATATCAGACAGGAGCTTTTCTCGAGCCACTTGGGCTTAAGGCAATCAAAACTACTGCTAGGTAACTACAACGGTAAGAGATTTGAGTCATGTATCGGACTATCGAAGAACAGACTGAGAATATTAACCGGGATTCTAACCGGTCACTGTAGGCTCAGGAAGCATCTGAGCAGGTTAGGAATTGAAGCGAACCACATGTGCAGATTTTGCGATGAGAAGGCAGAATCAGCGGAGCACATACTGGGGGATTGTGGAGCTTTAATGCATAAGAGGAAAATGTACCTGGGTTCTTTCCAAATACCAGGGAGCGAAGTAAAATCACTGGAACCAACCCACATCCTCGAATTTCTGAGGGCTTCAGGATTGGGTGAGATTTTATAGGAACAACTATTAGCAGAGGGCAGTACAATAGATCATTTGGTCGCAGTACTTTCGTCACCTCTTTTTATACAATATAACACCTAGCTCATGTCTGATTTGACAGATAATTAGTTTTATCCTTCCGCTGAACGAATATGGTTGTGTATACGCTTGAACAACGCTGGGAAATATTGCGACATTACTTTGGTAATATTGCGGAATGTGTGCGAAAATTGCGTACGGATTTTGGAAGAAGAGAAGCACCGTCAGCTCCGTATGTTCGTTATCTTGTGAAAAAAGTGAAAGAAACTGGCATCCTCATCGATAATCCAAAGCGTGAAAAGTCAAAAACAGTGTGTACACCCGAGAATATTGCTGCTGTGGCAGAAAGTGTGCGTGAAGCGCCATCAACATCAATTCACCGTCGTTCTCAAGACTTGAACATTTCGGAGGCATCATTGAGACGAATTTTGCATAAAGACCTTGGTATGACGCCATACAAAGTCCAATTGGTTCAGGAGTTGAAGCCAACAGACCATCCAATGCGTTTTCGCTTCGCTAAGTGGGCCTGCGATCGACTTACAGAAGATGCCGATTTTGCCAAAAAAAAAAACATCTTTTCAGATGAAGTTCATTTTGATCTTGGCGGGTATGTAAACAAGCAAAATCGTCGCATTTGGGGCACAGAAAATCCGTACGCATACATTGAAAAGCCGATACACCCAAAACGAGTCACTGTTTGGTGCGGATTTTGGTCCAGAGGCATAATTGGACCATTTTTCTTCGAAAATGAGCAAGGAGTGGCCGTTACAGTCAATGGCGATCGTTATCGGGCCATGTTAAACGAATTTTTGTTCAAAAAATTGAAGAGGAGGATATTGGCAACATTTGGTTTCAACAGGACGGCGCTACGTGCCACACATCCGAAGCTACACTCGATGTTTTGCGCCTTGTTTTTGAAGATCGCATTAGCAGCCGCAGAGCTGATGTCGTTTGGCCACCTCGGAGCTGCGATTTGACACCGTTGGACTATTATTTGTGGGGTGCCCTCAAAGATAAGTGTTACGCCAACAAGCCAGAGACAATTGACGCTTTAAAGGACAATATTCGTGAAGCCATTGGTGAAATACAGCTGCACACAATCGATAATGTGCTTAAAAATTGAACCGAACGTGTAGGCTAATGCATGGCCAGCCGAGGCAGCCATTTGAATGAAATTATTTTCCATTATTAACCGGAAGGATTGTACTTTAAAATAAAAAAAGAAATTTGAGATAATATTCAGTAGTTTTTTTTTTATAGCATTTAAAAAAAGGAAAAAGATATTTGGCGGACCCTTAACAAATCAGTAACCAGTCTGTTATTCATTCTCCGAAGCTTATGTGTCGGGTCAGTTCTAATCGTCTTATACTTTGTTTTATCCTCAAGTAGTTTTTTCGTTTTATTCTCATAATCTTCTTTATATTTACTCTTTTTTTATTTACTCTTTGAATGAGCAATTACCCTGTGGAACAAGTCAAGTACTAGGCCAGTATAGTACAACATTCAAAGGGTTTGGGGTTTTTATGACTTTTTACTGTTTGCTTAGTTTTTCAGTTATAACTCAAGATGAATTCGCATTTCATTCTGCAACAAAATTGTAGCTAGGCTGAAATAAATAATTTTTTTTTTCAAAATATCCTTGTAAGAAATACAATAAAATATACTGACGTATGTTCGATGTAATATTAAAAAATATCATTCATACGTACACATCTCGTCTACTCTACTAATAAATAACTAGCAAATTCTTCGAAATTTCATTTTTTCATTTAAAAAATAACTATAAGAGCCTAAAGGTATGCTAAAAAATTTTGGCCAATTTAAAATTTTACGCTTTTTAAATAAAATTCATTAAATTTCATTATAAATATTTGTTGAACACACAGAAGTTATATAAATGGGTTTGTTAATAAATTATTTTAAAGGCGCACAAAAAATGTTCCAGACGGTGCAAATCTGCAAATCTGTGGTGGACAGTTAATAATAAATGCCTCTCAAATGAGATATTTTTGTAAAAAACCGGTTATTAACTACAATTTTTATATCGGTCACAAGAAAACGCCTTGCCTATTAATATTAGAGATAAGCATACGCCCTTAATATGTTTTGTTATTCAAAAAACTTATAAAAAGCGAAAAAAAATTTCAAGTCGAATTTGATTTGCTGAATAGTGAAATGAGAGATCATCGATTATTTTTAAGTTATAGCTAGAAACCTAACCAAACAAACGTCAAGATAATGAATAAATATAAAAGCTCATAACACTGTTGTACAGTGTTGTGAGTTTCTTTAAGCAATAAAGTTTAATTGTGGAGGGAGGTTCTTCAAATATGTAATGTTTGGTTTAACATAAGCTGTTGTATTCAAAAAAAGAAAATTGCTAAAAAGTGACAATTTAGAGCTTTTTTCAAAAAGGAGTTCAGGGTGAAAGATTTAATTTTTGGGTAGTTAGAAGGCAGTAAATCTATCGCGAAAAGCGCTAAGTTGCCATCGCTATTACAAGCGGGTTTAAATTCGTGTTGTATATAACACATCCAAGTTTAATCACGATCTGTGGCTGCCTTACATGAAACTGACTTTCCTTGTTAGATTAATTACTTAATTGGAACATTACATGTATTCATATATAAAACATAAATTCTCTATAGAGAACAGGATTTACGACTTGAAATTAGAGAACAGAAGAAATTTACACTGGGCAACACTTATTGATTTGCCGTGGGTACGCTAAATGAATTTGGATCCAGAAATTTGAAGTCGATTATTGGTATGTCAGGTGTGTTAATAGCAAAGATGCTATAACTATTTCTGAGTCTTTAGTTTTTTTTTTTTTTTTTTAATTAATCAACACTCAGGGGATGCCCCCTACAGATGCAGTGCATTGTGTTGATCTCAGGAAAATAGGTTAAGGAGGAAAGAGGAAGTAGTGTGTTCATTCTTTTTGCAGCGACAGACCAAAGCCTCTGGTGGGAATCGAACCCACGACCCCCGCATGATAGACGAACACGCTACCTACTCACCTACCTGAGTCTTTAGTTTACGAGATATCGCTGATAGAAAATTTGAAAAGTGTAATTTAAGCCCTTTTTAGATCTGAACAGACTTAGCAAGCCACACAGATTGCAAAATTACTATTATTTTTAACAGGTTGGCTCTAGTTTACGAGATATGAAGTAACAATCTCAATGTTTCAAGGAACCACGTTGTTGATTATTATTTTTTAGAGCCATCAAAAGTAAACGATTCAATACTTTGATTTGAAAGGTATCAATAATAAAGCCGAGGTAGATTCTACTCTGGGGGTCTGCTCCTTCGTTTACAACAATAACATATTGGGTGGCAGAGTTTAATTGAGGCCATACGAGTTGTTAAGGCGAACACCGTAGTGGACGACCAATTGGGGTGGCCACGTCAGAAACGGTTAAAACGGTTACGAAAATTTACGAAATGATATTGGATGATCATCGGCTGAAGGTGCTGTAGCTAGCTGAAATGATAGGCATTTTAAAAAGGTATAGCATATTGGGCGAAAATTTGGAGATGCGAAAGCTGTCCGAAAGATGGGTGCCGCGTTTGCTCACAATAGAACAAAAACAGGTTCGTGAATATGTTTCACCGCAATAAAGCCGAGTTTTTGTGTCGTTTCGTAACCATGGATGAAACATGGGACCAATATTTCACACCTGAGCCAAAGGAAGAGTGAAAACAAGTAGACTGAAATGGTAGAATCGTGTCCAAAGAAGGCGAAGACAGTTCCATCTGCAGGCAAGGTTATGACGTCTGTTTTTTGTGATGCGCGTGGAAGAGTTTTTATTGATTATCTTCAAAACTGAAAATCAATCAACAGTGAGTATTATGGTGTCTTATTGCTGTGCTTAAGTGATGAAATTAAGGAAAAAAAGCAGCGAAAAAGAAAGTGTTGTTTCAATAAAAAAATGCACCAGTTCCCACACCCATTATTGCGATGGCAAAAATCCATGAATAAAAGTTCGAATTGTTTCGTCACGCACTCATTCGCGAGATGTAGCTCCCTTCGATTATTTTCTATTTCCAAGCTTGATGAGGTTGAGTCTACGGTATGTTGCTATTTACTATAAACAGGGTATCGAGGCTAAAGAATATCGCGGGAAAAGTTTATCGAGGAAAAAGTAATTATGTCGAGAAATAAGGAAAGTTTTTCGCAAATTTGTTGTGTTTTTTGTGTCAGTTCGGGTTGTTCTGAGACCGCTCTCGCGTGACACATTACACTTAATTTTTTTTTGGAAAGCAATAATAACTTTTCCTGAATGAATACTATAACTCTTGGAATCTTTCCAACCAAACGATTAACTGACATCACAACAACTCGACTAACTGTACATCACATATTTTCTCTACACACAGACAAAAAGTTTAGTGTGAATAATGAAATTATTAATAATTGTTAATTGCACGTTCCGATAAAATTCGTTATTAGCCTGTTTGTGCTGGCTACCAGGAGAATTCAGTTTGTTGCAAATTATGCTCTTCAAATTCGTAAAAAATTTTTTCTCCGTGTATTGCAATTGTCAGTTCAAAATTGGCTTGATGTTAACAATTTCTAAGCTTTCTAAAGAATAATATAAAAATATATATTATGTATAATGAATGAATTTGCAACTCTTCTATCTTGTTACTCAAGACAGAACAAAAATGAAAACATTAAACAACGAACTTGAAATTTGTATAAATACAGAAAAATACAGACACAAAGTAGTGGCAGTTATATAAAATTTACATGACAAGCATTAGTATAAATGTGAGGTTGAAACAAAAAACAAAGCGTTAACATCTTTTTGATGATGTATGAAAAAAAAAACACTGATAACCCCTCTACCACTTACCCACCCTTAAGATTGCCATGATCATTCCAATTTCAAAGGAATGTAAGGACAAGCACTTCCCATAAGCTATTTTAAAAACAGACACTGCCTTAAGTCTTTTCATATATACACCCACACACTTACACACATACATTTATTTGCACTTACAGTGGCGGGAGTGTTAGAAGAAGAATTCTGTAAAAAGCTAAGATAATATTGTATGTAGGTAGATACGTAACCTTTGACTGTTTTGCTCATTAATTTGCTAACATTATTAAATGCTTATCGTTTTGGCACTAAATCAAATATATAGAAATATTTTTTTGCGCTTGTTTATTTCTGATTGTGCACTACAACTCCTCAACGATACACTTGGTGATGTTGTTTTTCTTGTTCTGCACAAACATCCATAAATTAATGTGGTTCACAATGTTGAAATGATTTTAGAGTGGTGATAATGATGACAGTGTTTTCTAGATTTGTTTTTTTTTTTTTATTGTTCTGTTTGTAATTTTTTATTGCTGAAAAGGAACAAGCAGCCAAATATTGTTTAAAAAAAATATTTGTGATATATTGCTGCGTTGATTGTCAGTAAATGTTCATTTTATTAATGTTCGAAGATAGATTACAAAAGAATTGTTGTTTATGGCGTAAAATGTGACAAAAAAAACTCTTAACTAATTTTGGAGGACTTTTTTTGTTTTATTGGCAAACTGATGGAAATTTGGTATGAGAAATTACAAAAAAAAACAAGTAAGAAAATTATAGTCGGTCTAGACCGACTATACGATACCCTATACCATGCGTTTAGAAACCCTATCTCTTAGGCCCAACTAACTGGACATTGAAAATAAGCAAAAACCAAATTTGAGTGGGATTTTTATTAATTTTTTTGGCTGCAGATATGAAAAAGTTCATATCGGGTGCTATATCTATAAAGGGACTAGGTCCAAAAATGGACCGATCCTGATCATGTTTGGTAAAGTCTCTTGTATTTTGCAAAAAAATGTACAAACAAAATTTGAGAAGAATCAGTGCAATATTTTTGTTTTTTATTAGATTTAAGTGAAGATCGGGAAGCAGCTCTATATGGGGTCAAAGGCATCATTTTTGGACTACTCATTAGCGGATGTAATGAACGCATACAAACCCAATTTGAGTAAGATCTATATGACAATTTGGATCTTATGGCAATTTATGTCGATTTCATATGGGAATTTGTATGGGGGCTAGGTCTGAACATAGACCGACTCTCACCAATTTCAATAGCGTTCATCCCATGGCCGACAAAAGCTTATATACCAAATTTCATCCAAATATATTCATATTTGCGACCTGCAGTTTGATTACAAGCTTTACATGGACTCACAGACGGACGGACGGACGGACGGACGGACATTGTTAAATCAACTCAGAAAGTGATTCTGATTCGATCGGTATAATTAAAGATGGGTCTAGGTCAAATATTTTTGGTTGTTACAAACAGCAGCACAAAGTCATTATACCCAAACCACATAGTGGTATAGGGTATAAAAAGAAGAAGAATTGGTGTACTCAAAAAAAAAAAAAACTGTTCTAAGTGTTTTCTTCTTTTTCTTAAATATCCCAATTTCAGTTGATAGTTAGTCATTGTTTTTGGAGTTTCCGTTTTACCATTTGTCAGTCAATAAACCTTTAAAAGAATCCAAAAATATTGTTTTTTTTTTTAATTAATCAACACTCAGGGGATGCCCCCTACAGATGCAGTTCATTGTGTTGATCTCAGGAAAATAGGTATAGGGTATAAAAAGAAGAAGAATTGGTGTACTCAAAAAAAAAAAACTGTTCTAAGTGTTTTCTTCTTTTTCTTAAATATCCCAATTTCAGTTGATAGTTAGTCATTGTTTTTGGAGTTTCCGTTTTACCATTTGTCAGTCAATAAACCTTTAAAAGAATCCAAAAATATTGTTTTTTTTTTTAATTAATCAACACTCAGGGGATGCCCCCTACAGATGCAGTTCATTGTGTTGATCTCAGGAAAATAGGTTAAGGAGGAAAGAGGGAGTAGTGTGTTAATTTTTTTTTTTTTTTTTTTTTTTTGCAGCGACAGACCAAAGCCTCTGGTGGGAATCGAACCCACGACCCCTCGCATGATAGGCGAGCACGCTACCTACTCACCTACCGGGGCGCTACTGAGTATTATTTACATAAAGCTCTTATAGCCTTTAATATTGCTCAGATATGTATGTAAACAATTAATAATTTTATACAAAATTAAATACAAAAAAAATAAGCACTTTTCACTTTGCGTCACTTGATTATGGATATTTTTCACAAAACGTTTGCACAAATTATATATGAGATTGACACAAAAAATCTACCGCTGAAAGTAATTTTAGAAAATTAATTATTTCGTAAATAAGAAAACACCAAAAAGTGACCTTTCTTAAAAAAGTGCGTTTTTATTAAAAAAGTATTTTTTTTAAAACATCTTTTTATAAAAAGTGCATTTTCCTCAAATACAACGTTTTATTAAAAGTACTTTTTTTCCAAAAAGTACGTTAAAAATAAAATTTCATTTAAAAATACCCTTTCCCAAAAAGTACCCTTTCTTGAAGAAGTATCTTTTTTTAAAAAAGTACATTTTCTCAAAAAAGTACATTTGCTTAAAAAAGTATATTTTCTTTAAAAAGTACTTTTTCTTAAAAACATACCTTTTCTTTAAAAAGTACATATCTTTTCTTAAAAACGTACCTTTTCTTAAGAAAGTACCTTTTCCTGAAAAGTACCTTTTCTTGAAGAAGTATCTTATCTTAAAAAAGTACCTTTCCTCAAAAAAGTACATTTTCTTAAGAAAGTATATTTTCTTTATAAAGTTCTTTTTTCTTTAAACATACTTTTTCTTAAAAACATACCTTTTCTTTAAAAAGTACATATCTTTCCTTAAAAACGTACCCTTTCTTAAGAAAGTATCTTTTCCTAAAAAGTACCTTTTCTGAAAACAGTACATTTTCTTATAAAAGTACCTCTTCGTAATAAATATATTACTTTTAAAGTACCTTTATTAATAAGTAACTTTTCTTCAAAAGTACCTTTTCTTATAAAATTACATAGTCTTCATAAAGTGCATTCTCTTAAAAAAGTATTTTTTTCTTAAAAACTACCTATTCTTTAAAAAGTATTTTTCTTAAACAATAATTTTTTTTTTTTAAATATCTTTTATTGAAAAAAAGTAATTTTTTTTAATCATCTTCTCTTAAAAAGTACTTTTTCCAAAAATTTCACTCTTTCTTGAAATTGTAGCTTTTGTAAAAAAGTCCTTTTCTCAATATATAATACTTCAACTGCTGAGCCAACTATTTAACTCAAACATTAAAATGAAAAGAACATGGGAGTTCTTTTGTTTTTATTATACAAGAGTTAGTCCGAACAAGCTGACAAGTTTGTTATAGAAAATCAACCAAATCGTTCAAAGAGATCAATAGTTATAATTGAAAATATGAAGTAATCTCTAAAATGTTCATTGCAACATGGTGCATTCAATATAAATTTTTCAGATAGTGTTTTTTGGGAATTGTTTTCCAGGTCATTTACGAATTTTTGCATTTTTAATATATAGTTACGCTCATCACTGACTCATTGACGCTGGAACGCCGTATAATTAGAATTTTTTTTCATGAAACCATCACTTAAACCCTTTCTTAAGAAAGTACCCTTTGGTAAGAAAGTAAAGATTCATAAGAAAGTACCCTTTCTTAACAAAGTACCCTTTCTTAACAAAGTACCCTTTCATAAGAAAGTAACCTTTCTTAAAAATAATGACTTTTCTTAAAAAAAGTACCTTCTCTTAAAAAATTACTTTTTCTTAAAAAACATTTTCTTAAAAATTACTTTTTCAAAAAAAGTATCTTTTCTTAAAAAAGTACCTCTTCTTAAAAACTACCTTTACCAAAAAAGATTGCTTATTTACAAAAAGTACCCCTTCTTGTAATAGTAGCTTCTCTTAAAGAACTAAATTTTCTTGAGAAAATATCTTTTCTTAAAAAAGTACATTTTCTTTAAAAAGTACTTTTTCTTGAAAATTATCTTTAAAAAAAAAAAAACCTGGGACCAAATCACCGCATTCGTTACAAAAATTTTTCAATCGAAACTATTTTTTTTTATTTTCCAAAATTAAATACTAAGATTAATTTTACTCTGTCATAATTAACGAATTATGATGGCCCCCCTAGTTAAGAGTGAAAGTGAAACAAGGACTCTGATGAACTTAAAAAAAAAACTTTCTTAAAAAAGTGTCCCTTCTTTCAGAAGTACCTTTAAAAAAAACAAAAAGGTCTTTTTATAAAAAAGTACATTTTCTTCCAAAACTACCTTTTCTTAGAAAAGCACCTTTTCATAAAAAGTCAATTTTCTTGTAATAGTACCTTTTCTAAAAAAGTTTCATAATAAATTATATTTCCTTTTCTTAAAAAATATTTTTAAATAAAAAAATATTTTTTTATTGAAAAAGTAGCTTTCCTTCAAAATTATCTTTTCTTAAAAAAATACATTTTCTTATAAAACTTCCATTTGTTCAAAAAAGTATTTTCTTCAAAAAGTACATTTTCTTCAAAAAGTACCTTATCTTCAAAAGGTACCTTTTCTTCAAATAGTACCGTTTCTTCAAATAGTAATTTTCTTAAATAGGTTAATTTACTTTAAAAAAAAGTTTCTTTTTTACAAAAAAAATATTTTCATAAAAAAGTATGTTTTCTAAAAAAAAAAGTACATTTGCTTCACAAAGTATTTTTATACATTATGCCACTGTGTGGTCAGGTAGACCCATCTTTTATTATGCCAATCGACTCAGAATCACTTTTAATCGCTGCCAATCGACTCAGAATCACTTTCTGAAACACTTTCTGGGTCGATTTAGCATTGTCCGTCCGTCCGTCTGCCTGTCATCAAATTACAGGTTGCAAATGTGAATATATTTTGATGAAATTTGGCATAAGAGCTTCAATCGCCCAAATTGAATGAACGCTATTGGAATTGGTGAAAATCGGTGCATGTTCAGACCTAGTCCCCATACAAATGCCCCCTATGAAATCGACTTAAGTTGACATGAGATCCAAATTATCTTATGGATCTCGGTCAAATTGGTTTTTTGTGTGTTCATTACATCAATCAGTAGTCAAAAAAAAAAAAAAACCGCTATAGGACAATTCTTAATCATAGCCTCCATATAAAGCTGCTTCCCGATCTTCAATTTAAATCTATCAAAAAACAAAAACATTGGACTGATTTTTCTCAAATTTGGTTTTTATATGTTTTTCCAAAAAATAAGTTACCTTACCAAATATGGTCAGGCTCGGTCCAATTTTCGATCTAGTCCCCATATAAATATTTGCGACCTGTAGTTTGATTACAAGGTTTACATGGAAACACAGACGGTCGGACGGACATCGCTAAATCGACTCAGAAAGAGATTTTGAGTCGATCGGTATAATGAAAGATGGGTCTTGGTCAAATATTTTTGGTAGTTACAAGCAGGAGCTCCAAGTCATTATACCCTGACTGACTATAAACTGACTATAATTTTCTTACTTGTTTTTTTTTTTTTATAAAATAAAGAGATTTCCCTGAAATATAACCTGTAATAAAAAAATACCTTTACTCTTTCTAAAATGTAACTCTTATAAGAAGTGCCTTTTCCTAAAAAGTAACTTTTCTTAAGAAGTACATTTTCTTAAAAAAGTATCTTATCAAAAAAGTACATTTTTTAAAATTGGTTTATTTATTAAAATTTTTTTTATTAAAAAGGTATTTCTTCTAATTTCTACTTTTCTTTTAACGAAAAAAGATGAAAATTTTTTAAAAAAATATAGCGAAATATACATGAAACGCTTATGTTTTATTTTGAAAATATAATGTAAGGAATAAACAAAGATATTCCCAATTAGCTAGTCGCCTCTTTCCTCATAAATATTAAGTGGACCCACTAAAAAAATGCAGGCCCTTTCATTTTATATCGCGTATTCAAGTGAAAACTTAATTTATGAGGACTACCCAGAAGACTTTCCATGTAAGTGCGCCTAATTAAATAAGGTTATGTTAACTTATAAAAGTCATATCTATTTTATATTATTTTATATTATTTACGGAAACCTTTAATTTTAATCCGGGTTACAGAATAAAGTTCGTTTTGCTCTATATTACGAGTATAACAGTAACAGAATAATTTTATTATTTAATTTGGTGCAGAGTGTGAAAAATACTTTTTATATTATAAATAAAAGATAAAAAAAAAAATTGTAAATGACAATTAAATCAAACAACGAAATTTCCTGTGAAAAGCCAACAACAACGATTATTTAATACTTTGCACATAAACGCATGTTTTAAATTAAACAAAGATGATTTCATTTCAACAAAGTTAAACATTAATAACAATGATATATATTACCAACGAACGCACGAATTAAAAAAAAAAAAGTGATATTTAATTAAATAAATTTTAATTACATTAAAAAATACTAAACGCAAAAAAATACAGTACGATATGAGATCATGTGTGACATTAATTAACCCTCTAATAGACAGTGGTTTTATGCTAAAAATTACTTTCATATTTATCTACATATATCAAAAAATTTTATTTATTAATTAGAAACCCTGTAAGAAATAAGGAAACCAAAAATATACATATCGCACCTGTACCTCATTTAAGGCCTGTAAGAAATAAAGAAACCAAAAATATACATATCGCACCTGTACCTCTAAAGTGTGTCAACTCAAAATTTACAACGCTTTTATCGGCCAAAGGATGAATGCTATTGAAATTGTTGAAAATCGGTGCATGTTCAGAGCTAGTCGTCATATAAATGACCCCCTATCAGCAGGGCCGTTTTAAGGCATGTCGGGGCCCCTGGGCACAAAATAATTTGGAGCCCCACTGGAAAGTAAAAAAAAAA